>CABFOW010007659.1:0-22639 GCA_902141385.1 Timema californicum | reverse complement strand
ATAGGTGTTTCGTTGAGAGAGATATTGATTTTACTGAATAAAGAATTTAGCAAGTTGTTGACGCATCCAATTTTATTGTCGGACCCAACCACTGTCCCGTCCCATTTCACCAGTTGAATACGAAGATATAATTAAATCGAAGAAATGTCACGAAAGTACTCGCCGTCTCCGGGACAAAAGAACTCCAACTGAGCGTCGTTGTCGACAGAGGTTATGGGTTTGTATTCGACCACTTTATTATTTTTAATTACCTTTTGAATGCATTTTTCGTTGAAAAGATCAAGTTCTGTTTTCGAACACTCTATAATTAGTAGAAAATGTCTTGTTTAGCTCTCTTGTCCCCTCTTGCTCTTTTTAAGCCACGTCCCTCGACCGCCTGAGTGACGCGCTTTTTAAAAATATATCTCCGATTTCTTGACCGGGTTCCTTTGTCACTATGTCGGCCAGTATGTGCGAACCTGTTTGTAACGCCTGTTTTTCCACCGCTTTCGCACCCCTCAAAAACAACGGTTTGACAAATCGAAATAGTCCACCCAAGAACGATCCGAGGCCTCGACCCCTTTGCATTTTATTGCTAGCGTGATAGACGGGACCGATGTTTTCTCTCTCTATCCTCCATTGTTAAGACTAAGCAAAGTTACCACCTCTCCTATCTATTTATTTAGTTTTTTCTCTGAAATGTAAAACCGCTACGATGGGCACGGGACCCGATTGAAAATTCACTCGTTCGCCAAACTTTGTGTACAAGCCTATACTTATAGAGTCAAAATTACATTTCTCGACGGGTAAATAGAATATAGAAAAGAACACGTGATGTGCGGTGGTGGAAGGGGATTGTATGATTCTAATCCATCTTACATACGAGTCACTAGCAACTGTGGAGTTATTATGTCTGTGTACACAAAGACAGGCTCCGTTTCGGTTGAACTATAGCCGGGCAGTTTACGATTAGGTTCGCAAAAAGACCCCCTTAATATCCTCGCTCATTAAATCCCTCATATGTGTATTAACCGCATTAAGCGACTCTATGTTGGGTAATCTGTTTCGAATGGTCGTAATTAAGTCCCCGATGCTTACATAGAGATCAAATGGAAATTCTATTTTAAATTTTCTTTTCGCCACCGTAAATGAAATTGTATTTCTGAATCGTGTATTTATGGGTGACTTGTCTATCGTCCATGTATCCTTTTGTTTTAATCTCACTTAACATCGCGAAGAATGTACCATTGAGATTCAGATATTAAAACCTCGAGATCCCCTTTATCATTTATCGAGCTCTTCATTTTATTATAAAGTTCCTTAAAGGAGGTGAAATCTTGTTGGGGAAACGAAACTTGTCCCACTTGGGTTACCACGACCTTTGCTGTCAATTCTTTATCTTTGGATAAAATGTTATCTTCGAAACCTTCAAAACCTACGCTATAGGATAATTTGGCTAGTCCCACCTCCCACCGGTCGTATTCTAACCGTATGGACTGGGCCAATTTTGTAGTATAGTAAGAAAGTTATTTTTGTAACAACCGGTTGCTCGAATCCGAAGGTAGTGCTACATAAAACTGACTCATATTTGTTTAATGTTAGACGCAGGCACCCAGCTGTTAAAAGAATAGTCGTATCCTTTCCATTTGACTAGATGATGTTGAATGCCCTTAAGCCGCTTACTCTGAACTATTTTATCTATTTGGAAAATCGTTGTACGACGCATGCGAACTAGTTCGTAGTTATAAAAATGTCCCTCAATGGGGCGTCCCTGGAGATCCTGTAACAAATAGAGCGTTTGGGGGAGTCTAGGAATTACTTTAATTATGCTAAATATTTTCTCGTGTAAAATTAGCCTCGTATCCTTTGTCAAAAATAATTTTTTCTTTACTTATGCGCACATGATCACCTACCTTGAACAACATTTTGCCAATTTTAATTTTAGCCCTCTGCTTTCGGAGCCGTAATAGTATTTTAAGCACGTGAATAGGCTTGACTGAAGCTGGAGCCATTCCTATAGTCGAATGAAAACTAGCGTTATAATTTTGAACTAGCTTGTCCAGCACATCGATGTAGTTGTAAATGTTGAATGCGGTGAAATATTTCCAAATTTTAGTTTTCAGCGTGTGATTGAAACGTTCCACGACGGCTCCCTTTATATCTGGATTATGCAAATGTTAGAAATTAACGCCCGCTTGTTTCAAAATGGTTCTAAATTTAGAATTTAAAAATTCCCTACCCTTGTCTGACTGGATAGAAAGGAGGCGTCTTTCCTTAAAAATCTGTTTTATAGCCAACGTAATGTCTGCGCCCGATTTTGTTTTAAGCGGTATATACCACGCGTACTTTGAAAATATATCAATAATGTTTAGAATATAGTTGACGCCCTTGTTGTCCTTTTTTAAAGCTCTCATATCTACTAAATCTATCTCCCACACATCGTCGATATTGGCCACTCTGTACGGATTATGTGGGAACCTTTATCTTAAACTACGCTGAAGAGTGTACGCGTTCTGCCCGGTTAACCATTGGTCTACTTTTATTTTATCCAACTGACTAGCCGTTTGAAGTTTTGCGGCGGTCGAAAACGCTAACGGCCGTGGGAGATTGTAATATAATTGTTTTAACGTGGCGGTCATCTGAGCGTGTTCCAACGAGGTCTGGCCGGAAAAAGTTTAGAAATGATTATTTTATATTTCAAACCTTCACTAGACGTTATTTTCGCGTTAGGATCAAAGTTTTGTCGATGAGCGCTCGTGGCAATTAGTATGCCTTTATATTTTTTAAATCACTCTCTGTAGTTATATCTTTATTTACGTTTCTTTTGGTCAACAACTCCCAAAGTCCTTGCGTGCCCTTATAGTGTGTGTTATCAAGAAAGATATTGTTATCGTCTACGGTGAAACTCGAATTGCCTATTTTAAAAATATCCCCCTCCTTCTTATTCCAAATACAGTGTATGTAGACACTCTCCTGTTTACGTACGGGGACAAATATTTCCCGGCTATGTTACCGAATAGGTGGGAGGAACCTGTTTCAATTTCATCAGATTCTGATCCAGGCACAAAATATGATTCCCCCTCCACCCATTCCTCCTCCTCCTCCTTCTCTGGCGAGTCTATACTAATAGGACTGCTTTGATATGTGACCTCATCTGAAAGAAATCGAGGTCGGACCGGTTGTCTTCTAACCAAAGGACTTTTTTTCTTTTTACTTTTCGGAGGTCGACCGGTCTACGCTTTAATACTCGAGGCCCCACGATAGGTATCTTTAGGGTTTGTTTAGCTCTCTCCCTGTTTGTTAAATAACGCTGTTGATGCTTTCTAAAATTAGCCAATCTCTGATAAACATCATTTTTATTTCGAGATTTCCTAGTAAGAATATTTTTCATCTGTACTAAGTCGGAAGACTTGTCATCGCGTTTATCGCGAAATAGTTCTGGTGGAACGAGAAGCATCTGTTTAAGTTGTGACATATTATTTAACCAAGGCCCCGACAAGAGCGGAAAGAATAGCCGGTAGTATGATGCTTAGGAATCCACCCGATTGAATGGCGATATTTCTTTTTCTCTTCAACGAAACACCGCTGCTAGCCAATTTCCGCATACAGTTTTTATAATTTATTAATTTTCGCTTATCTCGTTTACTAATTTTAATATTATTGTTTAATGTGTTTAACGAACATTCGCCGACTGTTGTTATAACATCCGGGTCAACGACTTTAAGAATAGCTTTGCGCAATTTAGGACTGGCCGTTTTCAACACCGACAGAATATTCCTATTTTTCTTGACTAGTTTAATTTAGTAGTCTAGAGAGAACAAACACTTTGCAAATAGTGTCGAATATGTCCGTTTTGAAGCGCAGGCGTTCGTCCGCGTTCTGACTCAGATCAAAGAGTAAATAACCGTGAGGTGATTCGATGCTTTCCTATAGATTATTTGTATTTCGGACGGATTATCGGTATAAACTTGTCTAGCTAGATAGTTTATGTGTTTGATCGTGCGGGTTTTTGAACACCACAATGTATTTAGCGTTTAGCAAGATGTCACGAGACTTGTTTCCCTGATGGAAAAGATTTTGTGTGATCAGAATAACCGATAGGTTTCTATGATGACTACCCTTGGTAAAAAGTTCGCTCACTTTGTTCGAATAGACCTCGTTCATTAAATCGTCCAGCACGATGAGTTGAGGTCCAGCCTTAATTTTAAAATTGAAATTGTCCGGTACACCTTGGTGTAGTGTGACGTGACTTGATAATCGCGAGGGAATAGAATTTCTCTCACTGAAACACCATAGAATTCTATCAAATTTATCCACACTGCACACATGTTTTAAATTTAACAGAAAATTCTCTACAAAAGTAGTTTTCCCTCAATTAGACGGTCCCGCTAATATCAGTGTGAAAGGGTGTACAAACACAGACATAGATGTGCACTCGTGTGATGACGCTTAAAACTAAAAAATAAAAATTACTATTCCAAATTTATAGTGGGGGTAGTGGTGGTGGTGCCAACAAATCAATCTCTAAGAAATTTTACGTTCGAAAGCGTACAAATTGAATTTAATTTTTTATATTTATGGTCGAAGCATTTATCATAACTATGATGGATCTTATCCTTCAGGGAGGCACACCCCAAGTCTATAATATCAATAACACGTTGTTTTTTATCCACAATTTCCATTAAAAAAAATATTTTTTTCACTCTTTTCATAAATTATAGTAGATCTGAGAATGGCAATTTTTTAAATTATATTAAATTGATTGGCGTTCATATCAAGGTCATCCCAATGCAAGCCGTGATGATTATATGTGAGCCAATCACATTGTTTTTTAATATGCCGCGGTAATTTTGAAAAGTAATACGGCGACTTAAATGTATAGTGATGTACATCACTTCCACACATAGATAAATACTACATTCTTTTATTATGAACTTATTGCAGTCATCTTTAAACGCCTGAAAATCTACAATTACGTTGGTCATGTTTGGACAAAGTTGTTGTTGTTATTATTGTTGTTGAACTAAAACTGTAAAGGAAAAAACCAATTAACAGTCAGTGTCCAGCGTGGGCAGACCACTGTAAAAAAACAGTCACGTACATAAATATCACACCTAGTTGGCTCGTCTACGATGATGTCAGACATTGTTGATATTTATTATTTATAGATGGCGGTCCATCAATCTGCGTTAGCCCCTTATTATATTGTTTTTAACATTATAATAAGGGGCTAACGCAGATTGATGGACCGCCATCTATAAATAATAAATATCAACAATGTCTGACATCATCGTAGACGAGCCAACTAGGTGTGATATTTATGTACGTGACTGTTTTTTTACAGTGGTCTGCCCACGCTGGACACTGACTGTTAATTGGTTTTTTCCTTTACAGTTTTAGTTCAACAACATCTTGTGCAGAGGGAGAGAGTAAATCCAAAGCGCAAATTATATCTCTACGCGCGTATGCTTTAATAAATTCTATAGGTAAATTATTCAACTCCTCGTCAGAAATCAGACACAAATCCTGCTTCTTAGAGTACGTGAGGATGGATGCGTTGGTTTGATCCATTATACTAAATTACAATTACCGATAACACGAGCTTTTATGGGGATGTCGCTCGATCCAAATCCTCCCTCCCCTCTCTTAGTGTTTGATAGCGAATCAGTGTGTTCAACTCTAGGGTAATCAATTTTCACGCACATTAGCTGAGCAATTTTATCACCCCTTTTAATTCTAAAAACAGTGTCACCGTGATTAATGAGTAATACACAAATACTACCACGATAGTATTCGTCTATAACACCGGCTAAAACATCTATCTTGTGGTGAAGAGCCAGACTAGATCGCGGAGATATTCTACCGAAAGTTCCTGCCAGTAATATAATATAAATATTTATCTTAACTAAATGCCTGTACGAAGGCTGTATGCTGCAATTGTACGGACTTTTCAAGTCTAGACCTGCACAGTGTGTTGTGGCTCTAGTCGGGGAAAAGGCGTTTCTATTATTCTTTTTGTACTTTAATAAGGATGACACTAGAATCAGAGAAAGAAGAAAAATGTATACGTATAAGTTTATTGATACGTCAGCCAAATTATTCAATGTCATCCATTAGTCGTCTTGTCATATCAATATATATTTGATCAAACACCTGATAATTTCTATACCACGTGTTTACCTGTACATAAATAGGGGCACCGTTTGTCGGACAGAAGTCATTAAAGTACCTGCTTTCACATTTGTGTAATTATAGCTTTTCACACCTGTTTCTGTGTGTGTGGTAGTACCACAATAGTGGGTGTAACTAGTCAGTCACTACTGTCATCAGTTTTGATTACCAGCCCCGCGTTGTACACAATTTTTGTACCCAGTCAGCCATCGTACAGCTGTTGTGCTAATCAGCCTCAACTTCTCATCTTCTTCTTACGGTGTCGTCCACGGCAGTCAGTTGTTTTGGTAGAGCATCTCGGGGTTATATAGATAATGGTGGGGGTAGAGGGACAGAGCCGATTAAAAAAGATATTGTTTAGCGTAGCATTTGAATTTGAAGTTTTATTTTAACAAATCATTTACATTTTAGTACCAAGGATATTTAATTTAGAAACAAGAACTAGTTATGACATGGCAAAAGATAATTATTTAGCCACCTGGTCTACCTCTACTTTCTCCCATCTCGAGACTATCTCTACCCGTTATGATAAGTTAATAGTGAGCACAGGTCTTTACTCTTTGCGGGATAACCGGCCAGTGCCGCGTCTGACACTTTCCTTCCACATAAGGTCAAACACAGACGCTAAACCAAAGGCACTGATTGGCCAGGAGTCCGCACCAAAACATCCCCCTCCCCTGAAAGACCACACGTGCAAGCCACAAGTGCGTCTCCCAGCTTCTGGGTTCAGCTATTAATACATTGCACGATGCTTAAAATGAAAACTAAAAGTAATAAATTTGGATGATTCTAGTATTCCAACAAAGAATTTAAATAATGAAAAACTATTAGATTAAAAGTTTGCAGGCCTGAAAATGAAGTTAATGAATTGAAATTTAAAAAATATATTGCTTACAGCTTTGGTTATGATTTACATAACTTATAATTACCATAAAACCCCACACTTTCTTATAATTAACAATATGATAGTGATAAAGAGAATTAAATTAGGCCTAGATGAATGGAAAAGAACAATGTATTTATCAGTTTAGTACTCTCAGTATCTTGAGTGTATTAATATGTAAACTAAAGGAAAACTAATATAATTTTATAAATGAAATGGTTGAGAGCTAAGGGCCTAAAACCCTGACCACTTTACATGGGGTCAACGTCTTGTCTTAATAATGTTAATAGTATATCATCATTGAGTTCTTCATATATTGTCATAGAATTTGTGTTAGTTCTACAAAGTTTAAAAGGGAAACATGTACAGCCACGATTCCATTTTATAATATTTTCAATATCTGGATGATTATTATTCTAAACAAATATTCTGGATACTCGCATCAGTCATTAGAAATCAGAGAGAAACCAAATTATAATCATCTATAGCCTTAGGGTGCGGATGTGTTGTTATTTAACCTTCTACGTTTAGAGAATACAATATTATAGTTTTTTCTCTCCATCTCGGAGACGACGATGGGACCTCTTTTTCTTTTAATTTTTCGCGGTTTGGTCACGTGTACGGGGTCCATCATGTCTTTCAAAATCAAGTCATTAATAGTCGTAAAGTTAACAATCTTTGTGTTTTCATAGTTTAGTGTTATACCCCTGACCTTGGTAGTGGACCTATATTCGTTTGTCTCGGGAACAAACATATTGTAAGAATAATTTTCCAGTACACCGGAAACAAACTCTGTAATGTACGCGCTCTCAGAGTGAGCGGTCAGTTTGTTTGTCATGTCGCCCAAATTGTCGCCTGTCGATATAGTGTACGTGTCTGTTGGTCTTATCACACTGATAATAGAGTCCGTGTCACAGTAAAGACAAGACCCGCCCAAATGCCTGGGATATTAATATAATTTCATACGTGCACTGGTGGTCACGTACGCGGCTATAGGCACATTGACCGTGTCAAGAGGGAGGACGGCTTCCTCACGGTATGTTCACGAGACGCAAGAAACCTCGTCATTGGGAAAAATAAGCTTGCGAACTTCTGTGCCGTGGGTGTTGAGTAGGGAGAAAAAGGCTTTTTGGTTGTTCACTATGGTGGTCTGCGTCTTGTTCTCGTTCAGTGCGAATCGTCTCCAGAAAGAGTTTAAACACAATTTGGCGAGTGCGCGCTTTCCTGGATTTTTAACAATTTCGATTTTATCCAGCACTATTCCCTCTGTTTTGTAATACTCGCTAACGTAATTGTCTTTGTTCGCGTCGGTTTTTACCCATCCAGGGTATCCAGACGCCTCCTGTTTGATCTTGAGTAACTTGTTAATATACTCTACAAACAGTCCCCCTTCTTTGTTCTGAGGATCAAACTGGGTAATTTTATATTCCCAAAATTCGTGTACTCTAACCATCTTGTAGCCCGTTTATAGCGCTAGTCGAACCTCGTCCACTATCCATGTGCCTGTAATAGTCCTGTCAGAGTCGGTGTGTGAACACTCCCCTTGGTTCATCTCGTTTGCACAAGAGGAGCATAAACAAAACATTTATTTTGATTGTGTCTTGTAGGGAAGTACGGGGTGATACAGTATTCTAAGAGGTAAAACAGTGCATTTAATTTGACCCTCTCGGTCTACAACGTCAGCGGGGCAGTCTTCGGCGACAAAAATATTTATAGGATGACCTACAGGAAATTTAAAATATTTGCATACCCAAGGATATAAACTGCAGACATCAAGATAGCCTATTTTCTCGTCGGGTTAGTCTTGTAGTGTAATTGCATAGATTCACACTGTCCACCGTACAGTGTTTCATGTGGATTGAGCGGAGCAGTTTGAATCATAGGGTGATTGTTTATCTCAATGTCTAACTCGGTTTCTTCAGTCAGTATTTCGTCAAAGTCACACTCTTTCATAGTTGTCACAGTGTACCCTGCAACTCTAAATGTTCGATCTCTCAACAAAGTGAACTCGTATCGTTCGGTGAGAGTCTCTTTCGTCCCTGTTATAGTCACGTCACGGTTTAAAAGACATGTACACTCGTGGAAGAAACAACCGTCAAACTTAAAATTCTACCTCGTAATCTCGAAGTAGCCGTCCACCTTCCTCCCCAAGATTTCTATCTCACGCCCATTGAAGGAGTGCTGTATGTGATCATCGGGGCGGGTTTTCTCCAGATAGACTAACCATTTTAAGGCTTTTGCAGACTCTCTTTCACCGCACCTGTATCCCCCCTTGGGCAGGATGGATATCGTATCGGGAGCTAAGAACAATTTTCTAAATAATCGATTGCACGCCGACGAGATGGTGATCGATTCCATAAACACGTCCGTCGAGCCAAAATTTAGAAATAGATGACGAAATGTACGGCAACCATAGCGTAATACATTTACTTCATCCACACAATAGGCCTGCAGCTCTTACTTATTATTAAATATATACCCCTGCTGCAGTTTCTCAGCATGCAACACCATAAAGTCATTTCACTTATCCGGTTTCATATAATCCGCACCAAACATTTCGGGACCGGGCATCTCACCGATATAGTTTAAATTCTCTTCTGTATTAAAGAGATAGGGGTAGTGTCCTTTTTACAGTCTAGTCCAAACGATTTCGGGATCTGTCTCAGTGGCATAGGTAGAAAACTTAGGCTGTCTTTAAATTGTATGTGGTCCATTGTCATGCAGAGTATTTTAGTTCCACCCGCGATAATTTTATGGGTGCAGCTTAGGGATAGAAATTTATTCAGGATAAATATAGCGTCAAATCTTTCGCATTATGCGCAAGGCAAACAATCCTATTGGCAAACGCCCTCGGTGGTCTTAGGTAGACGATGAAGCCGTATACCGTATTATCCCAAAAGGATAGAGATCGTTTCCCGTATTGTTCACAATCCTCGTCCATATTATCGTTAAATTCACATTTTACACAATAGTGTTGTACGTGAAGAAAATTCGGTTCGTTGAGATTTGGGATAGTTTATTGCTATGTTTAATAAATATAAGTTTATGGGTTCTTAATAGTGGGGCCGCAGCCCACCTAGATCAAATCTCCGAACGGAGTCCAGCTTATTTCTTAAAGGGTGGAGTTACCATTGGTGGTCTCGAAACCTTGGTATTCATTTTAGTGCTATTGGTACGCCTATCGGCTGCTTTAGTTAACAATGGGGTCTAGGCTCCCTTTGGGCTATGCTAGAGCTTGGGGTCGAGTCTGTGCTATCGTTTGAGATTTGTAGCGTTCAATGTATAGAAGGAGACTAATTTATCAGTAATTTTGGGGTCACCCATTGGTGGTGCCATTTCTAGGGTCTTAAGATAAGACTGTATATATTTTGTTATTGTTGTATCGCCCTTCTGGCTCTGGCATGCGTTTATGTGTTACCTCGCCCGTTTGGCGTATGTTACCGCTTGGTGCTTGTAAACTCTAGTGTGCCACTCCCCCATTGAGCTGTATTTTGTTTGAATGAATAAAAATTATAACTCTCTTGTTTCCACCTCTGTCCATTATATGATTGGGATGATGAGGGAGGCTGGTTGCAGATTTATAATTAATATCATTAGTGATTTTTGGCTATCGCTATTACTATAGTTTGTGCCAAACAATTCATCATTATTTTAACAAAGAATATGCTCCTTTTATGGTGACTCAGATAATCGTTTGAAATGCACCTTCTTTTTAATGCTCTACCATTGCCCATCATCATTTTGATATGATTCACTTTAATCATCAATACATCGGCTATACCAAATCTGGCGTTACTATGAATGACTTTTGTTAATGTATTCATCAATTTGGTCACATATATGGTACTAAACCCCGACCGGTTTATCAAGATTATTCTCCGAGTTCGTGATCGTGAGTCCAATTAAATCGTAAGGTGCCGTACCTCTAAGCAAATATGCCAATAGACTTGAGAAACATGTCATTAGATAATACAGCGGACTCACGTTCGCAATCAAAGGCTTGAATCGAACTAAAATATCCCTGCCTAAGGTGTTGAACCGATTATACGTTCGTCCTGTCTCTCTTATTATGGTAAATGAGTCATCAGTGTTCGTACCTCCCGCATAATCAAAAATGTGCTTGCGTTGTCTGTTAATGTCTGAAGTAGAGGGTCTAGCATTGTCGCTAGATTCATCAGTTTTAAATGTTGTTCGTTAGACACAAAAAAAAGAAAAAAGAAAATTAATTGTTAGTTTAAATAATAAATTGAGACAAGAGAAACACACACAAAATATTTAAAATAAGAATAAATAAATAATAAAATATTAGTTTAACTATTAAATTGAACATTAGAGAAACACACAAAAAAATATAGAGAAATAATAGTAAAATTATTCTTACTTTTGCCAAAATGCGAGAGCTCAATGTTTAATTTACGTGACAACTTCCTTTCAGCCGACAAGATGGTGATGAAATGATGACTTGGTATAGTTAAATTCTCCTTTTATAGACCGCCAGCTCAATGTGTTTCTTGATTTCTACACACCTCCATCAGATGTGGTTAACATTTCAGAAGTAACCTGAATATCTAATTAGAAAGGTACACGCTCCGCATCTTTCTTTATAATCGTAACTCGATGGCTAGCTGGTAGTGAGATGTAAGTTGAAAACTTAATTAGAAAGATAGATAGTAGATGTTGTTCACCTTGAGAGCTAGAAATTACAGGAATATACTTAAATACGCTGTGTATTTAAGCCATTAGAATTAGTAAAATGGAATCAGTTGAAGACTTGTGATTAAACAGCCACCTTCGGTCATTTAAACGTCGCCATATTGAGCGTCAATCTAGAAATATTTTTACAAGTAGATCTTATTTCGATAGAGCGGACAAGAGAGGCCGTCGTGGTGTTTGTAAATGAGGTAAAGATAATTTTATATCGCTTATTGGTGATGTATTAATTTTGGAAGTATATTCTGATGGTGACCGAAGTGTTGAATTAGGCACAACTGATTTTTTCAATAATTACACCTGTGTAATAGATGTTTTAGTAGAATCAACCATTCAACGCACGATTCATTATTGTAGTTCTGAATGCTTTTCTAACTTTAAAAAGTCATACGCCTTTGGGTCAAAACGTTATTGTAAAGTTTTAAGTGACTGGTATCGAAAGCACTTAGAGTGCCTACACAATTGGGAAGACACGGCATTAGACTTCGGTCTACCCGTCGCTTATGAGAAGCATACGACCAATTTACAGGTTAGTTGGGCTGATCTGAGTGCAGATAAACTTACAGCAGAGTAAATCAAGGTAATTTATATTTATATTTTTTATTTTTTTAAAGTTTCTGTCTTATTTTTATTTCTATAATATATTTGTTTGATTTTTTCAAGGTATGGACCAGTTTATTAAGGAATTCAACTTAGCCAAGACCAAAATTCAATATATTTCTCTTCAAAGTTTAATGGAGAACACAAAACTACATATTATATCTTTTGACGAAAGAGATATTAAATTTGGAAGAGGTATTTATGTAAAAGCTTATTTAAAAGATAACATCGTAGGTTTTTTCCTGCCTAAAAAGTCTTCCAAAATCTGCACAATAGAGCAAATATACCTTGTTAATAAATCAAAGTCTGTATTAATTTATGATGAAATTGGGGATGACAATTCTATCAAGCTTTGGATTGTACCGTCCGGTTAATAGTTTTAATCTTTGGTAACACTGGTTAAAAATTGAAATAAAAGTAACTCCTAAACACTATTTATAATTATACTCTGTGTATACCTGCATAATTGTTTTATGTAATCAGTAAAACATACCAATGAAATTAGAAATTTAAAAATTAGTCTTTAATTATACTATGTAACTAATATACGTTCATAATTGCTTTATGTATTCAATATAACAATTATATAAAATTATATGTGAAATATGTATATCTTTTTATTATAATTAAATGTGAAAAAAACCTGTATTTATTTTTTCATATCTAGTAATATTTCCCTCTCGTTTAAATTATATATTTGTAGTAAGATCAGTATAACATTTTAGTGTATAATTAAATATGACGTCATTAATCATTCAAACGTCCTACTGTCATAATGCATTAACTGTACCTCGGCACTTAATATTATAATTCATTCAAATCTGTTAAGGTGACGTCAAATACGTCACTCCGAAATCACAATACTATCATCATGACGTCACTGTAACAAGACGTTATACTGTCACATTTATTTATATATCTCTAGCATAGCTACCCCCTCCAACCACGATTAATTATCTTATGACGTCACTGTTAAAACATACACACGCTTGCACAATTAATTATCTTATAACGGCACTGTACCTGGCACTTAATATTATAATTTGTTCAAATCTAATATATAATGTGACGTCTAGATTAAATGCATTCCGTGACGTCACCATACAGTCATACACACAAGGTGACGTCAAATCTGTTCCTCCGAAATTACAATACTCCCTCGGTATGAAAATCGGACATATCTGCCCACTTACTACTGACAGATCAGGGTTCAACCCCGGTTGGGTGCACTGAGGGTTATTTTTCCTAAATGATTTTTCAATCTAAATCCACACAAGTGAGGGTGCACTTCTGTGAGACACGACATTCTTCATCCCTAGCACGTTAGCATAATTAGTTTGAACAAGTGTAACAAAACACAAATGGTGGTTAGGTCTATTTAGCCTCAAAGCCCTTGGGTTGAGTAACAGCTAGTTTGGTTTAAAGAGGGGGTAAAGTGCTAGGAGGAAATAGTAACATTTATCCGTTTCTAGAGAAAGACCTTCAAACATTTTTAATGTATTGATTTTTTTGATTTTTTCACATTCTAGCCTTTCAAAGAAGTATAGATGTTATTATTAATTATTCTGTTTTATTTAAATATATATATATATATATATATATATATATATATATATATATGTGTGTATGTGTGTATGTGTGTGTGTGTGTGTGTGTGTGTGTGTGTGTGCCAGGACACTATATAATTACGTTTGAGTTTCCATTTTAGAATCAGGTTTTGATAAAAGTTAGGAAAAGATCGGGGTTAGAAACCACAGAAAGTTATTTTTAGGTAAATCTACATAAATATGCAAAATTGAGATACTTTACCTGAGTAAATCTAATTTATTCAGCCTTACTTCTTTCTTGTGATAAATATTAGACATGTAGAACGCAGGGGGGCACTGTGAGTATTGTAAATGGATATTTTAAGTTTTAATAAATATTCAGGGTAAGCTAAACAAACCCATGCCATAGTACTCAATCTAAAGATAAATATTATTCGTGGGTGTGTGACACCTTACCTTAAACAAAATTTAGTTAAATTATAAAAAAATATTTAAGCAGTGAAATAATAATAATAATATTGGTATACTTATTCCTCCTTTCTGTTAATATGTTCTGCTTGTTAAAGCTATATTAACTACATGTGTGTAATCAATAAAGCTTAACATTTATCCACCTGCGTTTTTTAATATTCTATTCCGGAAAAGTTGTCACGTGTACATTTCCAGCGCCTTTCTGTATTTGAAACTCCTACAACGTATTCTAGGGACAGAAAGGGTGCGTGCAATTTAAAACTCCATATTTTTCTCTCGGGTTTGGCAACTACAGGGCATGAAGCACTCAGCGAAAGATATTGGGGTTCGAATCTATGTTGGGGTGAGGTTGAGTATTTGAATAGCTGCCAAGGTGTACACTTGGTAGTGCTCACAAAATGGTTCCCCCCCTCTCGCTCCACGTAAAAGATGGAACATTTCCTTACTCCCCTCCACTCAAATGTGTATTCAACCTTCCCAATTCCTAATCCATTAGCGTAATTTGTACTTAAGCGTACAACGGGTACTACTAACGGGTAGTAAGACGTGGTTCTAAATACCGATAAGCTTAACTTCATGGCTATTAACAGGGAAGTTAGGGGAATTGAATACAAGTCGACCGTATCACTCTGCCTCACACAAGTGCAGGTACATTTTATATCTTCCTCAGTCCTACCAAATATACTGCTAGTCCTGACAGGGCTTGAAAAATAAAATGCTTAGTCATAAGTGCATGCTGATGGCTTTTTCAGCAAAATACATTTACACTGAGGATCCTATCTTGACTTGCCATTACGTCAGATGTAGACAGAATCCTTAAGGACTTTTTTTTGTAAGCAATACTCCCGCTTTGGAGTAGGGTTGTTTTAATGAGAATTTTAATCCTTCGACATGTTTTAATATACATTGTCAGCCAAAGACATTAAAACCAGTGGCTTGGAAGCTAGCTTGTGGTCCGCATATTTAATATAACTACAAAATTATATCATTTTTTTGTGTCTTTTTTATTGGTTTATGGCTTGGTAGGACATAAATTAGTCTTCGTGGCTATTAGAAAGGAGGTAAAGTCCATAAGATTAATCAACATACAAGTATTTCTCACATGTTTTCTAAAATTGGAAACCCCCCCCCCCTTTCTAACCATAGCTCAATTTTATCTACTGGAAATGCATTTTATAATAATGTTTGTATACTTGCATCGATCGTCACATAGTCTAAGGCATCACTATTGTGTTATACTAGACGGGCGATGACAGGGTGGTCGACGTTTTATTCCCGTTCTGAGATTGATTTTCTCATGCCAGCAAATTCGGGTTCACATTCTACCTGGTCTAGGAAAATCTGGCTCACCAGCAAATTCCTTTTTGATTTTGCCTTTTTTTCACTCTCACAAATGTGTGGCGCACTCGGAAGGAAGTATCTGATTGGATGGCCGTTCTAACATACATTAGCTGTTTTAGCTCCGAAAAAAATATCGAGGTTGGAATCCCGGTGTGCACACCGTCTAAATGTCAGCCTCATCTAGTTAGGGCTTTCCATCGGTGGTCTGAGCCGTGGAGGTTTGTTTCAAATCTCTGCTTGGGCTTTCTGATGGTGGGGTGCGAGGTTGGAGTTCTAACACCTGCTGAGGCGTGGGGTTCCGAATCCCAGTAGAGTGTATTGAGGCTGATTTTAAACACACTCTCTCTCTCTCAGTGAAAATGTGACTGCACTTAACAACGTAAAGATGCTGGAAGGAATCATTTGGTTATATTAGCGATAAGACCAGCCTCGATGGCGTAGTTAGCTAACGTGTTAATTTCGTGTTGAGTTTGACTGCCGGGGACAGGGGGAGATCAATATACGAATCTCTATCGTGTGAACTGGGGGTGGTTTTCTACTTTGCCTCTACGCCATAGTATCAAATTTAAAAAGATATAATATAGATTCCTTCATCAGCGCCTGGCATATTTAGGGAGATTTTTCTAAGAGACTTTCCACTCTCCCTCCACGCAGATGCGGGTTATACCTACCCAATTCCTAGATCATTAAATACTGATACACATTATACCTGGACTGAAAATCTGGTCGACCAGCAAAACCCTTATTTTTACTTTCTCTCTCTCTCTCTCTCTCGAAAATGCGTGGTGCACTCGGAGGGAAGTCCTTGAATGGATGATGGTTCTAACATTCATTAGCTGTGCTACCCCCACGAAAGATATCGAGGTTCGAATCCTTGTGTGCACGCCGGCTAAATGTCAGGCTCATTTAATTCTGACGAGGGAGGTTGAAATCGAATACATGCCGTGTAAACTGTTGGTAGTTTTCTCTCCAGGTAAACTGATAAAACATTTTATTAATCATCCCTACTGCACTATCATAATTAATATATATACGTTTAGTTAGAAAGGGTGCCTGTAGCCCCATCTATTTATGGCAGTGAATCTCCTCTGAGGTGTACTGTCACTCGTTTCCCTCTTCAACGCTTGTCATTTCTACCTTATTCCTCCGCCAAAAGTGGTGCATGGCTGATACCTACATCCTCGCATGTCTACGGACGATACCATTTAACCAATTTTAGTAGACTTTTGCGGTGAGGAGGAAACGGCCCCTAATTGAGGATTCCGAGGCCCTTGATTGTGCATAATCAGAGCTGTGTCAATGTTGTGTCAATGCTATCTAGTTGCGACATCACCGGGAAAAAACCCATTACCACATAGGTTGGGGAAGGGGTTGCGACATTGCGATGACGACACCGGGAAAACCCATGGCCTGGGGAAGGGGGAGGGAGAGTGAGGGGTAAAGGGAAAGGGGTATTACGGCTGCGAGCTGCTGCTAGCTTGTCGGTGGTCACATTCTACAACAAGCGACCGTCAGGGAGGTTCGTACTGCACCCTCAATAGCGATGCTGTGGGAGGAGTGCCCAACGCCGTGGACTGCCCGCCAACAAATAAAATATAAACGCCAATGCCCGTCCCAATCCTACCCAGACATAAAAAAAAATGAACACACAAAAAAGTTTCGACCATAATAAACAAGTTTGGAACACTGGAAAGGTGCGGGAGGAGGGTAAAAGGGGTGGGGAAGCCACCAGCCAATCATAGAGTGACACAACATTACGTAATCATCACACTCCCTCTACATTGGGGCCAAAGGTAAAAAATCAAATTGTGCTGTGTGGCCATCCTGTGTAGTGTAAGGTGTTAAGAGTGGCCGTTGTAGCACGTTGGCATCGCTACGACACGAACGAGATGGTGTGAGGGGAACGGGGCGGTGGGGGGCTGCTTCTTTCAAGGACTGTTCTGGGTGCTAGCCTCACACGTGGAGGGCCTGATTTCAGGGTTCCTTTACATTCCACATTCGACAACAGACTGATGGCTTTACTCCCCCCTCCCCCCTCAAGAAGTTTTGATCCAGATTTTTATCGCTCTATAAAAATACATCCAACCCGCCTGGTTTTGAACCCACGAACATCTGGTTCTGAGGCGAGCACTTTATCCCAAGACCACCGAGGTCGACATCTGGACACGACTCATAGGTTTGTATAAAAAATATAAGTATTTGTCTGGGTGTCCGTATGTCACATTCATGAGTTACTGGTCTTTGTTGAGTTAGCCAAATAAAATAAAAATATTTTGAAAATTACGTGTTCACTGAATATTTTGTATTCAATTAACCCTACTAATTGCAGTTTATGCTACACATTTCTTATTCTATTTGCTCATTCATTTATTTCTTTTCGTGTTGTTTTCATGGGGATTTTTATATACGTATTGCTTAGATATGTCTGCATTGTTTTACTCTTAATCTGTTTTTGTTAGCTTTATTTTCGATCAAAGAAAATGTAGATTAGTTTAAACGTCATTTCCTGAGTATTATTTCCACTGTTCAAGTATCTGTCCATGCCTGTTAATATTGATAACAAATAGTAATAAACTCACACTAAAACATTTCTATATTTTTATGGTGTGATTTTCCCGCTCTTTATGTTTTTTACAGTAAAAAATATATTATTGTGTTTGATAAACTGTCTTTCCTGCAGAAAGTTTTAAACCATTTAAACCTCTGTCTCAGAATTCAATTTTAAATTTGTTTTTAAGTGTTGTTCTAACAGACTTCTATGTGGTCAGTGTTCCTGTATACAGATCCAGATGTCACGGGCTCGAATCCCGGTGCTTCCAAAATCTAATCTGTGAAGCAATGGGTCTGGATTAGGGTCAAACTCAGCCCCATAAGGACAAATGAAAAGCTACTTAATAAAGAAGTAGCAAATCCGGTTTAGATATCTGAGAGTAACTGCTGGAGGTATCTTTGTGTTGACCACATTCGTTCCGCAATTGTCGGCACTATCATCACTAACGGTGGCGGCCGCTCGGTCGGTATAACTCGCTTGGGGGTTCACACCATGGAGTTTTCCTTATGTACAATTTAAAGAAGTATTGGACAGCTTTTGACCAAGCTTATTTAGTGCACGTATGGGTACATCGACAATTTTGATCTTCAAGGAGAAAAAACCAAACATATAAAACTATATACAATGTTTTAATGACCTCACTAGTGGTCAATAGCCCAAAAAACGACGCCATAATTTGCACAAAATATACCTCATATCTACATTAATAGGATAATCCACTTCGGTGGCCACATGACCTAAGGTATAACTCTCGCAATAGACTAGACTGCCGAAGACAAGGAGATTGAGGTTCGAATCTCTGTTAGGTGTACTGAGGTTTTTTTTACAAAATGGTTTTCCACTCTCCCTTCACGAAAATTGGGCTACACTTTCTCTAAATTGAACCTTTCTCATCCCTATCTCATTAGCGTAGTTAGTACATATGTGTATGACCCGAACAGGTAGTAAGACACGGTACTACCAACAAAATTAATAGGATAGGGATAGGAAATGCAGAATTTAGAGAAGGTGTATCCAGTATCCACATTTGCTCGGAAGGATGGTTGGAAACCATTTAGTAAAACCATCATCTTTATACCAAGCTGGTATTCGAACCCCGACCTTCCGGCAAACCAGGTGAGACAGGACTGAAGCCTTTTTTTTCTAAGTTAAAATGTCAACCTCGTCTTTTGGTTTGTCATTAATGGGGGGGTCGGGATTATAATGTCAGCTGAGTACACTGAGAGTGGCTTTTCATAAATAGTTTTTAACTTTCTCTACAAGCAAATGAGGGAATATTTCCTCTAAATTCGACCTTATCATTTTTTTATCTGACATCTATAAAAGTAACAAAATCTACTTTCTCGTATTCGTACGTTAAGCCATGTGATCTGTAACTGTCACTTTTAATATACTAGTTATCATTACGTATAAAGTAGTAAAATTATTTCAGATGTTTAGAGAACATAGCTTATTACATTTCTGATCTGGTACAGTGTTTCAAAATCCCTCTGAATTCAACATTGCATCCTATTCAATTTGAACTGTCGAAGCTAGGAAGCGTATGCGTATTCTGAACATAACGGTGCAATGTTCCATCGGGTTTGACATTTTGTACAAATGCCGAGAGGAAGCAGCACTGGTCTATGCGCTAGCGCCATGGAGATCACAAGAACTACTATTGAAAATAATCGAAACGGCACAACGAGCTTGTGGGACCATCTCAAGTTGCTATTTAGATATACGGTAGCTGGTTGGATGGATTTTGAATGTAAGTATATTCTATTTAAACAATATTATTACGGCACTTAAAAAAATATCACGCAAGATATTTTGATGAAAATTATAAATGCATGACAAGTATATTTAAGACTTAGTGTTATGAGTTGGAGTGG
Source organism: Timema californicum (assembly GCA_902141385.1). Taxonomy (NCBI): domain Eukaryota; kingdom Metazoa; phylum Arthropoda; class Insecta; order Phasmatodea; family Timematidae; genus Timema; species Timema californicum. The sequence goes on along the minus strand of CABFOW010007659.1, from coordinate 2,512 downwards.
GAATCTGCCTGTAAGTAGGTTGCAGAATAATCAAAGTGGAGCATGATGTTTCTTAGATTTATTTTTGACGTCACTTCTGTCGTGATCACATGGACGATTGCGAAATAAATTAAAGTATCAGCTAGCGCTCACCTTTAAACGTTGTTTGAAAGACATGTTTTCTAATTTTTTTTATAAAAACAATCTAACAATAGTGGCTAAAAAAACTTGTCTTTAACTTCGCACACATTTTAAATTATAGATCGTAGGTTCACATCCAACAAAGGTTATTTTGACTGTGTTATGTTAGAAATATAATCGAATAAAACCATTCTGGCTAAGTTATAAATATCTTATTAAAATAAAATGTAGATTTTAAAATTATTTTGAATAAAAGGCAAAAGATATTTCATAAGTATAAGTTATGGAAGCTAACAAAAAGTACCGTGATTTTTTTTTCGCATTAAAAAAATATTTAAATCTCTACCTATACATATTATATTTTTTCTTTATCATGAAAAAAAACTATTCTAGACTTGAAATGTTGGTAGATATTAACATTGTGTGTTTCTACGAACTTGAAAAGTGTTTTTTACAAGCTTGGATATCCCTCTGTATTGTGGCTCCTACAGCCGGGGCAGATTAATGGAGTTCGTTCAAATTTGGTTTTAAGATATCCAATGGTCACGCCACGAAGCGAAATTGTGATTTTAATTCCAATCTTTAAATTAAGGGCAGTTTATTGATGATTTTTTTTAAACTAATATCTATGGAAGGTTTTACATTATAATAGAAGTGTATATTGGTTTTTCTAAGAAAATTTCATTTGAGGGTAGTTTAAAATATATATTTAAAAATAAATCTTGAGTAAAAGAATAGCTTCAAAATGTTTTGTTAAAAATGTTTATTTTGGGTGTAATTTAGATCACAGGCTCTTAAATATTTTCTCTTTGTGACCCTTATTAATAAGAGAAAATTAATAGCGTCCTTGGGCAGTAATGGTTAGGTTAAGTAGAGCTATTTTTATAGTCCACTGTCAGTGTCTTAACAGTTTTAGATCAAGTGAAAAATATAAATAATGAACATATTAATTTTGTTGCGAGCAAATGCCAATAGGGGCTTTATTATTAATTTTTATTATTCACAAACAGCATACATAATTTTCAGATAGCCTATGAAAACCATTAGTTTATTTAGTTGATTGTACAAATGATTATTGAAATTTCTGCAATAAAGTAAACAAATATAGTGTAAAATGTTGTAGTGTGCTATAATATCAAGAGTTTTGAAGTGAATTAAAATTTAATTAACTCACGTTTGTCAATGTTTGCTGCGACCCCCAAAAATATTTTCGTGAACCCCGGAGTTGTGACCCACAGTTTAATAACCTATGAGCTAGAGGATAAATAACAGTATAGGCGTGTTTCCTTAGAAATACTTATAAAAGAGTAGTTAGTACTAACTGGTTTACTGAGCGGTTTTTGAAAAAGTTTGTTTCAAACTATAATAGACTATTTATGAGAAAATATTACGATGATGTCGTACCATTTATTTATGTGTCTTGTCAGATATTTTCACAATAATTATAATGTACCGTAGGTTTTCACTTCATAAATAAATGTGTGTTTAAATGGTTGGTTAAATAATTAGTTTCACGCTGACTGGAAATAATAACCATATACTTTGTAGCTTAGTAATAAGAACAGAAATAACAAGCTATAAAAGTTTTTTTAAATTCAAACTTTTTTTACCGTCAACTTTGTGAACATTTTACTATTAATATTAGTAGAAGCCTACATCTCGTATCGATGGGCACGTGGATTAAATGTCAAGCTCATTTGACTTGGTGTGGTGGTGCTGGAGAGGTCAGGGTTCATATCTTTGCCACATTTACTGGAGGGGATATTTCCTAAATAATCCCTCCCCCTCCACGAAAATGCAGGTGCACTTTCTTTTAATTCTACTCTTTACTCTCTTAGTGTAGTCAAACGAATAGTCCAGACGGGTAGTAGATATGGTGCTCTAAAATAAAACAATAAAGTTAAACGAGTCAACTATATATGTATAGGTCTACATAAATATCTTTTTTGAGATATCATAAACATAAATTAATTAAGAGTAGGCCAGATCTAAATTGATTATTGATAGCCCCTTTCACAGTTGATATTGATCACATCAAGGCTCGTATCTTGGTCGGGTGTACTGAAGGTGGTTTTTCAAACATGATTTTCCACGCTCAATTCACGCAAATGCGGTTACACTTCTTCTAAATATAGCGTTCCTTAAGCCTAAGACCATTGGTGTAATAGTAAATAAGCGTATAACGCGAATGACTAGTAAGACACGTTTAAGAATTGACCACATTTTGTTATATCATTTTTGTTATTTTATAAATATTGATATCCATAAAAAAAAGTGACAGCTTGAGAGTATATTATGTTTTGACGTATGAATATTATTATTATTATTAGCACCGCGTCTTACTACCCGTTCGGGTTATACGCACTTACGCTAATGTGTGATGGTAGGGTGA
>CABFOW010007658.1:10815-22641 GCA_902141385.1 Timema californicum | reverse complement strand
ATATATATATATAAAATGCTATTTCAAATTAAATTTTTACCTAAGGGAAAAAATTGACCCACAATTTGTTTAGTTTATTAAATTCTGACTAGATTCTATTCATAGGCTTATCACTCGCAATATTCATTTAATACAATTTTTTTTAAATGTGTATTTTTATAAAAATATCTTCAAATAGAAACGTCAAGTGTCAAATGAGAACAGGTGGTCTAACGTGTAGTTCATTATGTTCTATTACATTCAGGACGTATAATGCAACGTTATAATGCAGTTACCATTCCCTCTTATGCTTATAATCATTTCAATTATTTTATTATTATTATTATTATTGTAAAAGTATTTTGAAGACTTTTTTATTTAATAATTGAGTAAGTTTCTCGGAAGTGTATAACTATAACGACAATTCAATTTATTTTTTCTAACGCCCCCCCTAAAATGTAAAGAATCTTCTCAAATCAAAAAGCATGTAAATTAATTAATACAGTATAGTAAACATAAAGTTAAGAGTAAAGTATTGTTATTGAAAATGTTGGCATCTCAACGGAATCTTTTTTGCGTTTATTTTGCTCGTGACTTACATCTCAAGGAAATAATTATGAAAACCCGCTCAGGTGTTCGCATAGTCTAAGGCGTCACTCTCGACGTAGACTAGACTGCCAATGACGGTGAGATAGAGGTTCGGATCTTGGTAGGGTGTATTGAGGTGTTTTTTTACCTTCCAAAAATGGATTCCCACTCTCCCTCAACACAAATTCGGGTACACTTTCTTGAAATATAACCTACCTAATACCTAAAATCATTAGAGTATAACTCAAAGGGATAGTAAGATGCGGTGCTAAAATATAATAATAATGACAATGAAAAATAAATTTTTATTTTATCTTAGAATAACTTTCTGTGGATATCCCCAAATGTATATTATATATATTTTTTAATATGCCTTGTCCAGTAATGATATGCCTCTAATTTTTTGGATTGGTCACTTAGTGTAGGTTTTTATATATTCTATATTTAAATTCCGATCAACAACTTCAAAGGGGAGATTTATCAGACATGATAGAAATATTTTAATATTCCCATCTATTTATAAATTCATTAATAAGCGTTTCGTGCTATGTACCCAATAAAATAACATTACAATTGGGCCAATCGATCATCTGTCCAGAATTTATACAAATTATGAGAGAGACAGAAAATAAACGTAGAATTGAAATTTGTAAGGGCATTTAAGACAGTATAAAATACCATTTTGATTAACATTGAAAATAAAAAGATATCTTAAGTTGAATTTTATTATTCTATTACGTCAATGTATAAATTATAATTATACCAGCCTTACCCTAAAATCTGTAGTGTAGTTTTTCCAGTGATATTTAACAATAAAAACAAGATGGCTTATATTGATGTTTGAATGTTTTTACTATGTTTTACCATTATTATGTATTTATTGAAATATAAAAAATCTGTCAAGATAAAGTTATCAAAATTAAAAAGGTTTTATTATTTTAGATACAAAAACGTTGCATCGGGTTTCTTTTCTTCATTAAAATATAGGATGTGTAAACGAAAATAATACACAGTAAAGTATGATAGGTAGAATTTTCATGATGTTTTAAAAAAACGCAACATTAAAAAGTCAAAATCACATATATAAACATGTATATAATTTGCCTTTTTATTTTAAAATGTAATTCATACAACGGACGCGAAAGTATAAAAATATGTAAATTATTCAAATCGAACTTTTATTTTGATCATATTGAGATCAATTATACAAAATAAAATAAAATCTGGACTTACGTGTACAAAAAAAAACCTAATATTTTATGGTTAATCTAATCAAATTAATAACTAGTACTTTTATTCCAAAAGAAGAGTTCCAAAATCATGTTTAAAAAAAGTAACTACTCCTATATTTTAAATTCAGGATACTTTCAAAATTGAGAAAAACTTATTTTTATGAATATTTAATGAACATATCGTGTATAACAACAAATATATTTTTAAAACTTATTTTAAACTAACAAACCCGCATGGCGTTGCTCGTGACCCACTGGGGTACAAGAATTATATAAGCGCCCCCACACCCCATGGGGTCCGATTTCAAATGGAAACGTTATCTCCGAAACGTAATTCTAAGCCAGATTAAAAATATTTTCTTCAAAAATTTGTTAAAAAAAGCTTAGTTAAAAAGCTAATTAAAAATTTAAATATCCGGCATTGAAGTTCATTCGGACCCCCTTCCGTCCGTCTTTGTTAAACATTTCAGATCTCTGCGAGCCGTAGATTTGGCTGGGCATTGCACACACACACACACACACACACACAGACACACACACACACACACACACAAACCATTCCTTTTATTATTATTATTATAGAATACAGTATGCTGAGAGAAATTATTTAAAACATTTTTAAAACATTATCACAAGCCTTTAACATCTCTTTCTTTTTTGTAGCGTTCATCGTAATTATCGAATTAACTTAATGTTCATTTATTAATTTAAAACGCTACATTAATTTCAGATGAAAATCCGCTGTGCAAAAATGATTAAATTAAATGTATACATTATTCTATTTTTTACATTTTTTAATATATGCTTAAATGTTCCTCGTGATAATTATGTTATATTAACAATGATTAATGAGACACAAGGAAAATAAAATTGTACATATACCAAATTTAAAACAAAAAAAACATTTTTTTTTATAAAACTATGCAAAGCGTTTCAAAATAATTAAATTTGACATTTTGTAATCAATTTTAAATTAATATATTTTTCCTAATTCTTTTATAAAGCTTTGAAAACGAGGAATGCTGTCAACGTGGTATGAAGTTTTCTCTTTGTACTTTCTAATCAAATAAAAATACGTTTTTATAAATAAATAAATAAATAAAAAGTTAGGTTTAAAAAAGCAAGTACCTTATTTGTTTAATACATTGTCAGATAAAAATATATACGAAATAAAGCCTTAATTATTTGTATAACGCTATGTAAAGCCAATTATTATCAGTCCGGACTCAACACATATTTGCACTGATGAGGTAGTCATACTTAATATAAAATTTACAGGAAATGTACTCGAATTTGCGAGGGAAAATTGTACAAATAACTATAAAAATAACCTCAATACACCCAGCTGGGATTGGAACCAATCACCGACAAACAATACTATACAGGGTTGGCGCCTTAAGCCCACCAACAGCGGTGTTTAGCGGTTATCAAAATATCGTATTTTATTGTGAAGAAACTTTTACCCTTTTCGTAAACGCGAAGGTCAAATATAACCATTTTAACAGTATCAAGGGATGTTTCTTTTTTTATTTAATTTCCATAGGTGATTAAAGTATCTTTTGCAGTAGTCGTATCGTCTTCTATGGAATTATTATTAGGTGTTCTGTCTTACGACAGGTCCATTCCTTTTGTCAGTGAACTTAGACCACCAATGCACCCTGTCCTTTGCCTCCTCCTCCTTCCTAAGCTCCTCTTTCCTTCAACCTTTCCTTCTATGACGTTGAGCAGAAGATAGTTCCTCTTAAGGATTTATAGGATATTATTTCGATATAAATTGGGGTGGAGAGTGAATTGTCGGTGTGTTGTGTGCTGACACCTAATGGTGCCTCAAGGAAATTGGCATCTAGTATTAGTAATTCTGAGTTACTGGAAATGGAGGTGTTTTTTTAATATCAAACACACTGCCTGTGATGAGTTCATTTGTTGTATTGTATTTGTGTTATAAAATATGCGTAGAATACATCCCAATAAAATTTAAAATTAAAGTATTTTAAACTCGATATCCCACTTTTATTGGAATGTTTATACATAAGTTATATTTAAAGAGCACTTTATAAATACGTGGGTTTTTTGTACATATAATGTATCACTAAATTAACCTATAAGGGCCCACGTAATGTTATGCAATCAGTTTTAGTGCTTATATAATGCTATACACCTATATAATTACTGTATATACCTTCATCTACACCCTCTGAAATCGAACTATGGTAATCTAAGCTTTGGGCTATCACTTTAGACAATTAAAGCCATATTAGTAGATAAAATGTATTAAAAGATAATGGATAAGTGACTAGTATGGCTAGGAGAATTTTTTTTTACTACAGTAGCCCCATGGCTTCTTTGGTGCTGACTGACAGCTCACAGCTGACTTCTCACAGTCAACATTTAGGTATATACCTAAATGTTGACTGTCGGAAATGACAGCTGGTAAACACATGTTTTTGCAGATCATATGGTTTGGCGTAGGGATACATAATTTGGTCTGATAACTTTTCAAAGCCGTCAGCTGTCAGTCAGCACCAAAGAAGCCATGGGGCTACTGTACTTCTCTTTAAATCCACGAGAACAGGCAATCGTGTTTTGGGCATGTTCTAAGAATAAAAGCCTAAATTACTTCTATTTGTTTATAGACGCTACACATATACATTTAATCTACTGTATGAAATGAACCTTAAAAAAATACTCTTATTTTTTATAATAATATTGCTCATTTCTAATAAATTTGTCGTGTTTTTTTTTCTTGTAATATAATAAATTATAATTCCACTGATAGCGCCTAGCAACTATTGAACGCAAACTCATATACAGAACGGTCGTGTAATTTGCCTACACGATCTATCTAACGGGGTTATGATGATACAACGAGTTTCGCTTTACTTTGTTTTTAAAAAGTCTGCACACGGAAAATATTACAAATGGTTTACGAGCTTATCTACGTGGGGTACATACACATGACACATGTAGCGCATAAAAGGTCTAACACAATTTAAACGTTTACAAATGTGTAGATCAAACAAGGAAAATTCATTTGTGACGCTTTTAACCTTTGATATATTATTTATTTCTAAACTACTATTCACAAATTAGCAACTGAATGTTTTATTCAATGAGAGGGCAAACATTTTTTTTATCAATATCTATATGTATACTTATTTTTAACCTATGTTTTATGTTAATAAAGCCATTGATTGACTTTACCAGCTTAATGTTAAACACAATACACCCATTTGTAGCCTCCTTGATAGGCTGAATCAACGTCTTAATTATTTTTTCCGTCAATACAATCTAGAAATCGACATAATATTATACAATTAATATTAATTTATCATGAACTCCGTATCAGGTCCGCTTCATTGACCACGTGGTCTAACGCGCTACTCTCGTGTTGGACTAGACTGCCGATGACGGGAAGATCGAGGTTCGAATATCGGTCAGGTGTACTGAAAATATTTTTTTTTCTAAAATCGTTTTACGCTCTACCTTCACTCAAACGCGGGTACATTTTCTCTAAATATAGCCTTCCTAATCCTTAAACTTACTAGCAAAATTAGTGCATGGGCGTATAGCCCGAATGGGAAGCTAAAAAACACACATATAAATGAATGTCTGGGCTACATCGATTATGGCCCAGTTTGTGGAGATAAGGTTCTTTCTATGTCCTGATGAGATGAGGTGATGGTGATAGTGAGTATGATGGTGATAGCGAGTATGAGGGTGATAGTGAGTTTGAGGGTGACGGTGAATATGAGTGTGATAGTGAGTATGAGGGTGATAGTGAGTATGAGGGTGATAGTGAGTATGATGGTGATAGTGAGTATGAGGGTGATAGTGAGTATGAGGGTGATAGTGAGTATGAGGGTGTGGAACCAGTGGAAACACTTAAACCTAACTTAAGCCTAACTAACCAAACCCCGGTGAGTAGTGGGGTAATTTCCCTTTAAAAAAATAAAATCCCAAAGTTATCAGCCGGGAATTGACCTCAGGATCCCTAGTGGTTGGTAGCCAGGTGCATTAACCACCATACTAAGGAGCCAGTTAGTGTTATCTATAATTCTAGTTGATACAGACAGATGGAAGCAGCAGTGCGACAAATCAGGATTATAAAGAGGATGGGGAAGATAATTAAAAAAACAGTAATTGTTATATTAGCTGCATGCAGTCTGGCTTATCGTGTTGGTGACCTGGTGGTCTAGGGGTAAGGTGTCAGACTTCTGTACTGGTGGCCGGGGTTCAATCCTCGGTACCGGCACAGATTTATCTGATTACCAAACCCTTCCTTCACCTCTGACAAGGCATCTTGTGAATGTGAGGAATATCAGGCCTCCACCGTGGTTCGGATTCCACGTTAAAACTGTAGGTCCTCCATTTCATCTCTACAATCAGCCTACCATTACACATTAGCGTAAGTGCGTATAACCCGAACGGGTAGTAAGACGCGGTGCTAATAATAATAATTTATCGTGGAGCTACCTTTAGACTGAAGGTATAGTCACTTCTCTCTTCGAGATAATTTCACAGAATTTGTCTTAAGAGCTTGATCTAATAATCAGCATTAATTCTACTGTTTTGTTTAAGGTGCGTCTGAAGGGAGCAGGAGTAATGTTACAGTTTTTATAGAATTATCTTTTTTTTGGACAAAAATAAATCAAATATTTCTCCAGTAGCAACATAGAGTTTAGTTTTCTGCACATGCTGATATCAACAGATCTTGACAATCGGTCAAGGGTGTCCTGAAATTTTGTCAAAACCTTTTCTCTTTATTTAAAATATTTGACTAAATTCCAGGACACCCTTGACAGATATTCAGGATCTGTTGATATAAGCATGAGCAGAAAATTAAGCTCTATGTTGCTACTGGAGAAATATTTGATTTATTTAGGCCAACAAATTTCAATTCTATAAAAACTGTATAATTACTCGCCCTCCCTTCAGACGCACCTTAAAAAAAACTCCACATAGATAAAACATATTTTATCCTGAAACACGGTGACCATTGCTTTGTTCGCTGATGTCCAGATCTCTAACTTTTATTCAGAAATTTCGTTGGAAGTAAATTTATTTTGTTTCTACCCCAAACTGGCACGTTAAATTTCAGGCATAAAGTGATGAACCGATGCTCTATTTACTATTGTAATACGATTCAAAATGCCATCCATCCCCCCCCCCCACCCCCTTTTTTAATCAATCGTTGTTTGAAAACTGTTGAAATTGGAATTAGCTCCAACTTTAGCTCCGACTATCACTGTTTGTACTCCTATCGTGTGCAGACTGTATCATTATTATTATTATTATTATTATTATTTAGCACTGCGTCTTACTACCCGTTCGGTTTATACGCTCTAAGTACTAATCACGCTAATTGATTGGGAAGGTTGAATTAGAGGAAGTGAGCCCGCATTTGCGTGGAGGGAGAGTGGAAAACCATTTTGGGAAAAAAACACCCCAGTTCACCCGGCTTAGATTCGAACCTCGATCTCCCCGTCCTCGGCGGTCGAGCTTCAACATGACTACTGCGTTTAGCCAACTACACCACAGAGGCGGGTCAGACGGTATCGAATACAAGGTTATAACGGAGTATATTGTCAATACTACCAACAGTAATGTAAAGTTGAGAAGATAATTCGTTTGTAGTAATTATTCTGTCACTTCATATAAGCTCATTAGTCCTCCAATTGTCATCACACTATTGATGACGGTTGCTGACCTAGCTCTGTGCGTTTCGTTTCTCACGCATTCTCTACTTTTTTTTTTAATGATTTGCATCATTCGAACACTAAAAGACCACGACAGGGAAGATTTAGAATAATGTGCTCAAGGCCCTTTTATGCCTTTCCATATGAATATAAACACTTTCAAACTCCATCTTGTATTTTAATAACATATTTCAATATAATCATACTAATTAATTATTCAAGGAACACCCAATAAACAATAACAAAAGGATCTGATTATAAGTGAAAAAAAAATTGTATGAAATATAAGGAAAACATTAAAGATAGGAAAATATTTATTATTAGAGAAAACCATATTGAGATTATAAGAGTTTGAATAGTTTGGAATAGTAGTTACTATCCCTAACTATTCAAACTCTTATAATCTCAATATGGTAGTTACTATCCCTAACTATTCAAACTCTTATAAAATCAATATGGTAGTTACTATCCCTAACTATTCAAACTCTTATAATCTCAATATGGTAGTTACTGTCCCTAACTATTCAAACTCTTATAATCTCAATATGGTACTTACTATCCCTAACTATTCAAACTCTTATAATCTCAATATAGTTTTCTCTAATTAAAAATCTTTTTCTATATTTAATTTTTTCCTTATATTTCATATAAATTATATCTTTTCACTTATAATCAGATCCTTTTGTTATTGTTTATTGGGTGTTCCTTGAATAACTAATTAGTATCATTGGTGACCTGGTGGTCTAGGGGTAAGGTGTCAGACTTCTGTGCTGGTGGCCGGGGTTCAATCCTCGGTCCCGGCACAGATTTATCTGATTACCGAACCCTTCCTTCACCTCTGACAAGACATCTTGTGAATGTGGGGAATGCCAGGCCTCCACCGTGGTTCGGATTCCACGTTAAACTGTAGGTACTCCATTTCATCTCACAATCACCCTACCATTACACTTTAGCGTGATTGCGTATAACCCGAACGGGTAGTAAGACGTGGTGATAATAATAATAATAATACCTTCATTATAGTGAGAGCGAACACGATATACGAGTATTTACGAAGTTTTGTCAACTTTACAATAAAACAAATATGTCCAGTTTAAATTTGATCAACCTCCGAATTTATAAATATCCCACAATAAGTCGCCAAGTTGGGTGAAAATATACGGTCACTTTTAATGAATGATAAATGTCTCTCTGACAGAATTGCTAGTGTTTTTTTTCCATTCGGGTCAACGTATCTCTGACGGCCATTTAGTAAACAAGGGAAAAATTTCACTTCCAACGATATTTGCCTTTGGCCTTCTTTTTACCTTCTCCTCTTCCTCGGGTTGTCCTTCCTCTCTCATCCCCTCTCCTCCACCCACAGACACAAACAAACAAGCTCAAATTGGCAATCTGGAAGATAAGATATTTATACAACTATTTGCCCCGGAACTTTACAATGTTGTGAGGCTCAAAAACCTCCCCCGACAAGATTCTGCTCTGAAAATCATTAATTGCATACAAGCAATACTTTCTTTTTGGCACCGCGTCTTACTACCCATTTGGGTTATACGCTTATGTACTAGCTACGGTAATTTTCCAAAGAAGAGTATATTTTACCCGCCTCGGTGGCATAGGTAGCTAACGCGCTAGTTTCGTGTTGAGTTAGACTGCCAAGGACGGGGGGTATCAAGATTTGAATCTCTATCGGATGAACTGGTGTTGGTTTTCCCCCAAAATGGTTTTCCACTCTCCCTACCACGAGAATGAGGTTACACTTCCTATAAATTTAACCTTCTTATTCCCTAAAACCATTAGCGTAATTAGTACATAGGCATATAACCCGAACAGTTAGGCAGCGCTAAAAAAAAAGTCACATTCAAAACAATCGTAACTGTACTGTTGATATAAATAAAACCTTCATTTCACATTCTTTGGAAATTTTAGACTAGCTACAGTAGCCCCACGGCTTCTTTGGTTCTGACTGACAGCTCACAGCTGACTTCTGACAATCAACATTTAGGTATATACCTACATTTTGGCCGTCAGAAGTGACAGCTGCTAAATACATGATTTTGCAGGTCATATGGTTCGGCGTAGGGATACATAATTTGGTCTGGTAACTTTTCAAAGCTTTTAGCTATCAGCTGTGAGCTGTCAGTCAGCACCAAAGAAGCCATGGGGCTACTGTAGCACCTTCTCTAACACTGGAGTTTTCAATTGGAACATAAAAAGAAAATAATCTAACTAAACAGTGGTTTCCAAACTATGGTACGCGTACTAACAGTGGTACGTGCAATTAATTCCCGGTGATACATCGTAAGAAGAAGAAGAAGAAGAAAAAAACGTAAATTAAAGTCGTAAAAATAAAATTGATCCATTAAAACTTATAAATATATTTGGATCAAGTCCAACCAAAAGTAAAACAGATTTAACCAAGATTAGAAGGGTGGTAGGACTGGTTCTAGCTCAAAAAGCCGGTGCGGTCTCGCATTCTGTGTTATTATATCCCTGGGCATCATTAAAAATGTACTGATATTTTATACATTTAGCTTTATCTTGGGGGTACTCCAAATTAATGAAATGATTGGATTGATACGTCATTAAAAAAAACTTTGAAAAGCACTGTAAAGATATATGCACTTTTTCTAGCTAATTAATTTTTTAATTAGTACTGTTTTGTCAGAAAACATTAAGCTATGTTCATTATTTCATGTCTGGCCGTAATAATAATAATGACGGTACACGAGAAAACTAATGATTCAAGTAAATGTAAATAATTAATTAGTGCATTTAAAAACTATCCGTTGTAATTTGAAAATTGAAAAATTACACCTGGACACGGGAATCGAACCCGGGACGATTCCCGTGTCCAGGTGTCATTTTTAAATTTTCAGTATATGATATTTGTGTGGAGTGATCCCTCACTAAATGCATACATTATAGCTTCGGCTATTTGATTTTTAATTTACCCGTTGTAATTTATGTTTTTTTATGTAATGACTCTAAAGATAACAAAAAATATAAGAGTATCAAAAAGTTCCAAAATGGAAAAAAAACGTGAAATCCTTCAAATACGTAAAAATACGCACAATAAAAGTATTGTTTTCAATATAAGCTTGTCATAAATATGTTTATATACAAGCTATTATCAAGATTGACTTGATATAATTTTTTTTTAATGTCATCACACATAAGCTTCCGGATTTTGTTGTACACGGTCTTGACTTTGTGTTCCAAAAATTGCTATATCAACTGCGAAGGACCCGCCTCGGTGGCGTAGTTGGCTAACGCGCTAGTCGTGTTGAGTCTCGACTGCTGAGGACGGGGAGATCGAGGTTCGAATCTCGGTCGGGTGAACTGGGGGCGGTTTTTCCTAAATGGTTTTCCACCCTCCCTCCACGCAAATGCGGGTTCACTTCCTCTAATGCAACCTCCCCAATTCCTAATCCATTAGAGTAATTAGTACTTAAAGCGTATAAACCGAGCGGGTAGTAAGACGCGGTGCTAAATATTATTATTATTATTATTATTATTATTAACTGCGAGGGACGCTTTACACGAAGCCGACAAGAGCATTACTAGGACCAATAAGAAGCAGTTAAGTGACAATTACAACGAATATGATAGAAAACAACACAACCTTGTTCTAAAAACAAACAAGTCCAAGTTTACCTTCGGGAATTCTCGACATTTCATTTATTTCCCGTAACTTGGCTCTCTTTGTTGGTTTGGTGAAAGAGGTTTTTTTTAACTATTGTGTTTCCATGAAATAGTGTAAGAACGAGACGGTATCGTTGTTTTGTTTTTTATCTATTATTATTATTATTAGGTGTTATGTCTCACGACAGGTCCACTCATTTAGTCAGTGAACTTAGACCGCCAATGCACCCTGTCCTCTGCACCTTCTTCAGCTTTTAAATTATTTTTTTCTCTCCTCCAAGTCACCCAATATTTGAATCCATCTTCTTCCTAAGCTCCTCTTTCCCTCAACCTTTCCTTCTATGACGTCGTGAAGAGGACAGTTCCTCCTAAGGATGTGTCTGATTCAGTTTGCTTTGTCCCGAAGAATCACATCCAGAATGGTTCTCTTCTCACCCACTCTTCTTAGAACTTGTTCATTTGTCCCCCTGTCTGTCCACCTGATCTTCTCACCCACTCTTCTTAGGACTTGTTCATTTGTCCCGCTGTCTGTCCACCTGATATTCCCACACCCACTCTTCTTAGGACTTGTTCATCTGTCCCCCTGTCTGTCCACCTGATCTTCTCACCCACTCTTCTTAGGACTTGTTCATCTGTCCCCCTGTCTGTCCACCTGATCTTCTCACCCACTCTTCTTAGGACTTGTTCAT
>CABFOW010007657.1:7986-22644 GCA_902141385.1 Timema californicum | reverse complement strand
ATATACACAGTTATTGAGAGCATATTTGAAAATTCGGACAATTCAGTAATCCGGATAGGTCCCGGTCCCGATCGATCCGGATTAACGACGCTCCACTGTATTGCAATCATGAAACACGCCTGCAGAGTCTGAAATATACCTCTATATTATATATAATTATTTTTTTCTACGCATATTTTTTATAAAAAAAAATAACATTTTATACCTCTTAAAATATTTAAAATAAAATAAAACACGATAGAGTTTTCTTGTTAAAAACTTATTTCTTTTGGTTTTACATGGGTATATTACACTAAACCAATTATAATAATAGGTCAAATTTATTTTTGAAAATTAATGCTGGCCAAGAGCACCTCCCATTTATGAAGTTGCAGTGTGTGTGTAGTTCAATTCACACACCATCCGATCTTGAAAAGCACAGCACTGTCAGACAGTTGGGACGTTGGGAAAGTGAAAGGTTATGAGAGCTCATCCCATTCACATAAACAGGTAAACCGTTGAGTCCATTTTAAATTCGCGCGGAAACAATTCAAACAAATATACTTATTTGTCTTTGTTGTTCAATAGGCTGCATTTTGTTGATATTAAAGACGTAGCTAAATAATGTAGATGAACGCGTGAAAATTAGAAACATTAATAGTTTTAATAATAAAAGATCATGTATGACTCGGTGTTTGGATGTTGTTGAAGCGAAGGAAGTTCGCAAGTATAGGGAAGTGTGGAGAAGTACGAAGTTGTTCTTTGAGCTGTATTCACAGTGTCCTGTAAGGGAACAGTGTGATCAGGTATATATGTATATTAAAATATAGTTCATGCACAACAACTTATTATACCATTTCATACTTTCGGGTGAAGAAACCAGCCACCCAGAGTGCTAGTCGATAATCATAAAGGCCTAGGGGAAAAGTGTCAGACTTCTGTTCTGGGTGTCCGGAATTTAATCATCGGTCCCGGCACAGATTTATCCGATTACCAAACCCTTCCTTCACGTCTGACAAGACATCTTGTGAATGTGTGGAATGCCAGAACTCCACCGTGGTTCGGATTCCACGTTAAACTGTAGATCCTCCATTCCATCTCACAGTCACCCTACCATTACACATTAGCGTAAGGGCGTATAACTCGAACGGGTAGTAAGACGCGGTGCTAATAATAATAATAATAATAATAATAACACATGCAGCGCTAGTACAGTACACTAGTGGGGAGTGGGGAAACATATGAGTAAAGTTGTTGAATTTAGAGGAAATGTACACACATTCAAGTAGCACATCAAATCCCAACCTCCCCCGTCACCATTTAACCCCACGAAATGAGCCTGACATTTAGACCACGTGCCCCCCGTCACTCTAACACAATAACTAGCCCTCAGACCGTTGATTCAACATCCAGTGAGACGGACCGGACCGGCATTCCTGCCCGTTTCATTAAGGACATGGCCGCATCCTTGTTCAGGAACAACCAGAGTCCTCCTGCCCAAGACAAGCCGAGAGAGAAGGAAGATAAGCTCCATGTTTCTTACGACCATGAGACATTACTCAAACGCCGCGAGCTTCACTTGTTCCCTTCAAAACCACGTTATCACGCAGTTCCAGAAGGCACCCCCCCACCCAACCACTTCCAGTTGACAAATCTGTGCAATTTACTTCCCCTCTCTTCCACGAGGCTGGAAGGAACGGACCGACCATTTACCGGTTCCATTATGCAATTCCAACATCGCGACGGCGGCGTCTGTCGGGTGCGCGCGCGTTCAGTGACGACAACCCTTGCCCCCGATATTTATTACTGGGCCCTTTCTAGCCCCCCTATGTACACTCTATTCTAATAAAACATAGAGCCACAAGGGATGTGTCTGGAAGCTCGCGAGTCTCACACAAAGAGGTCAAGGAACAGGTTAGGCTGCCCCGCAGATCATCTCCGCTGTGTGCCACAGTTAATAATGAGGCCATTTCATGGTGGAACAGAGTGTACTAATGAGATATTTGATAAATGGAAACATATTTATTTAAAAACTAGTTTTGGGTTAAAATTATCCAGTTAGAATAAAACCAGAAGGAACCCCTAGTTGTTGTCCCA
This sequence comes from Timema californicum, assembly GCA_902141385.1. Classification (NCBI taxonomy): domain Eukaryota; kingdom Metazoa; phylum Arthropoda; class Insecta; order Phasmatodea; family Timematidae; genus Timema; species Timema californicum. The sequence continues at coordinate 20,568 of CABFOW010007657.1, read as the reverse complement.
AAAATTCTGTTCTAGATTCAAGCTAGTTTGTAAATCGCCTGTTGATATAATGATAACTTATAGAGTTGCCCCAAGACTTGAACTCGCGGGTTGATAGTACAAGCACACGCCGAGGCTGTTCAAGGCATTTCCGTAGATCGAAGAAGTTTCGATAGAGCTGAGGACATCTTCCAGACCACCCCCGATCTATAGGAAGTTCTCGGGAGAAGGAGTAACAGAAAGTTTGTGGCAACTTCCATCCTACACGTACTAGAGGTGGATAACAGCGTTCAATCCAGACCTTGCAAATTATCATGAGTGTGTGGGAGGCCAGAGTCTGGCCGCTAGGGGGCACTTTAGAACTCCCGACCCCCCCCTCCCACCCTCACCTTCATACCTACATGCCTGTACACTAAAAAAAATAAGAAAAAGGAAAAGACATCTCCAAAGATGCCTTAATACAGGTTACATCGATATATCATGTTAATGAGGACATCTCTGACCAATTACAAACATTCCTTGATTCTAATCCACAGATATAATATCCCTGATTGTTTACATACTTCCTTCCAGCACAACTTATTGTCAGATTGTCGCAAGAAGAACTTTTAAAGGATATAGGTGACCTGGCGGTCTAGGGGTAAGGTGTCAGACTTCTATGCTGACGGCCGGGGTTCAATCCTCGGTCCCGGCACAGATTTATCTNGGTGACCTGGCGGTCTAGGGGTAAGGTGTCAGACTTCTATGCTGACGGCCGGGGTTCAATCCTCGGTCCCGGCACAGATTTATCTGATTACTAAACCCTTCCTTCACCTCTGACAAGACATCTTGTGAATGTGTGTGGGGAATGCCAGGCCTCCACCGTGGTTCGGATTCCACGTTAGACTGTAGGTCCTTCATTTCATCTCACAATCACCCTACCATTACACATTAGCGTAAGTGCGTATAACCCGAACGGGTAGAAAGACGGGGTGCTAATAATAATAATAATAATAATAATAATAATAATTTAAAGGATATAAAAACAAATTTGCGACGACAATATTGATAAGAGATTATGACATTTACCTTAAAAATGTCAACATTCACACGATACATAATTAGCGACAGCTGTGAGGATACACTAAAGTTGATTTATCGATGTGTATAATGTTCTTATGAAGCTCCCACTATAGAAAAAACCCTGAATTTGCGCAGTACAATATTATTTTCTTCCACGTATCAATCTGTGCGCCATGGACCAGCCGTGCAACATAACTTTGTTCGTATTGAATACATCGTAACTGGCGAAATGAAAAGCAAGCAAGCAACCAACCACAGAGCGAGCGACCCAAACACTCGAGCGGTGACAAAACGTACTACAATGATCCCTGCGACCTCCGACCCATTCGGGATGAAAGCTTCGTTCTGAATAAAACACGAACAAAGCGAGCCCGATAGATCAAACTCCACGCAAAGTGCATATGTAAACGAATGTTATTATAAAGTCATACATTTAGAGTCGAAATACCCTGCATCGAGCAATTCACGATATCGGTGTTTTTGTTGATGTTTTTGTCGGGAACAATCTGTCTTTCATCAAATTGATGGCTCAAATATATATTGAGATAGAATTAAGGGGGCCGGCTTAACACTTTTTATCAACATTTTAGAAAACATTCTAAAATAATCTTACGTAAGGAGTGTTGATAGATTAAAACTTAAGACTTAAATAGTGATTGATGAAAGAAAAAGCTAAACAGTTAAATCAATAGAAAGTGAAATTAATGCGTTAAAATCATTTTATTTTAATAAGAATCTTAGGTTGAATAAAAACATATAAAATAATATGAGTGAAAGGGGGGGCTAGTAATATGAATTAATATATGGTTGACAATATTTATAAATAAACCTGCAAGTCAAGAACCTACTCATATTATTTTATATGTTTTTATTCAACCTAAGATTCTTATTAAAATAAAATGATTTTAACGCATTAATTTCACTTTCCATTGATTTAACTTTTTAGCTTTTTTTTTCTCACTAATCCTTTTATCCATCACTATTTAAGTCTTTAGTTTTAAACTTTTTATCAAGCTTATGAGGACAAGAAAAAGGCAATAGGATCGAGACCGTTGATAGAGAGATCATTCCCGTGACTCAGTGGGTAGAGAGGTTAGAAAATACCCTGGTTCGAACCCAGATGGTGCCTTAAGTAGTGTATGGATTCACCGTGCTGAGATTGTATTGAGTGTTTTTTTTAAATAACCTGCACCCGCGGGCACGTGGACTAAATGTCAGGTTTGCTGATGAAGGTGAGATCCGAAGTTTGAATCCTGGCTGAGTGTAATGAGGATGGTTTGATTTGCCCCTAAATTGTCTTCTCCTCTTCCTCTGCGGAAATGTAGATACATCACCATCCTACTAGCGTAACTAAACGCACAGGCCGGACGAGTAGTAAGACGCGTTGGCGGAAGGACACCTAGGATTAAATTTGAACAAATGTCTGCATTATTATTTCTGCAAAAACAAAAACTATCCCCGTAGAATGACTGACCCTGGGTATGTTAGGATGGGGGGGTAGGGGGTGGAAGATGGAAGCGTGCTCGAACTATCTAGTTGAACAGACGTTATCGACATGTAATAGACGAGCAACGAAAGTCCTTAAAGGCAAACCACCTACTACCACTCACAGGGGCCCCCCAAGGATTTTTAATAGCTTGGATTGATAAATAATATGATAGAAAAATTATGAGAGCAGTAAAATTAAATTAGTTACAACAGCACCAGCTATTTGAATAGTGTTTGTTGGTTTTTTACCCTCTTTTCCCCAGGCTTCGTCGCTCGTATCACCCCCTTTTCCTCAACCCATCACGAGGCCCCTCCGCTCCACCCTTCCCTCCTGAAACCCCACTACTCGTCTCTCTTCCCTCCTGAGACCCCAATACTCGTCTCTCTTCCCTCCTGAGACCCCAATACTCGGCTCTCTTTCCTCCTGAGACCCCAATACTCGTCTCTCTTCCCTCCTGAGACCCCAATACTCGTCTCTCTTCCCTCCTGAGGCCCCANAGACCCCAATACTCGTCTCTCTTTCCTCCTGAGACCCCACTACTCGTCTCTCTTCCCTCCTGAGACCCCAATACTCGTCTCTCTTCCCTTCTGAGACCCCAATACTCGTCTCTCTTCCCTCCTGAGACCCCAATACTCGTCCCCGCTCCCCTCCTGAGGCCACAATACTCGTCTCTCTTCCCTCCTGAGACCCCAATACTCGTCTCTCTTCCCTCCTGAGACCCCAATACTCGTCTCTCTTTCCTCCTGAGACCCCAATACTCGTCTCTCTTCCCTCCTGAGACCCCAATACTCGTCTCTCTTCCCTCCTGAGACCCCAATACTCGTCTCTCTTCCCTCCTGAGACCCCAATACTCGTCTCTCTTCCCTCCTGAGACCCCAATACTCGTCTCTCTTCCCTCCTGAGACCCCAATACTCGTCTCTCTTCCCTCCTGAGACCCCAATACTCGTCTCTCTTCCCTCCTGAGACCCCAATACTCGTCTCTCTTCCCTCCTGAGACCCCAATACTCGTCTCTCTTCCCTCCTGAGACCCCAATACTCGTCTCTCTTCCCTCCTGAGACCCCAATACTCGTCTCTCTTCCCTCCTGAGACCCCAATACTCGTCTCTCTTCCCTCCTGAGACCCCAATACTCGTCTCTCTTCCCTCCTGAGACCCCAATACTCGTCTCTCTTCCCTCCTGAGACCCCAATACTCGTCTCTCTTCCCTCCTGAGGCCCCAATACTCGTCTCTCTTCCCTCCTGAGACCCCAATACTCGTCTCTCTTCCCTCCTGAGACCCCAATACTCGTCTCTCTTCCCTCCTGAGACCCCAATACTCGTCTCTCTTCCCTCCTGAGGCCCCACTACTAGTCCCCCCTCCCCTCCTGAGGCCACAATACTTGTCTCTCCTCCCCCCTAAGACCCCACTACTACTTACTCGTCTCCCCTCCACTCCTGAGGCCACGCCCTAGGTCTCCCTTTCCCCTAGTTTTTGAGTGTGGTGTTGTAGCTGTTTTGTAAGTCCGTGAAACAAAACATTTATTGTGTAACAAATTTTGAATACTGAGAAAAGTAATCGATTATGATTCAATGCCGATGGACAAGTAATCGCTCTATTGGTCTTCATAGATACCCGCAGTGGTCCACCCGTAGAGAATATCAAGGACATGTTTTATTTGCTTCATACCAGTGACCGTCAGTTCATGGTGCTACATAATAGCACGCATTTTTCTTTTTAACAAAAGTGTTGGTGATATTGAAACTGAGATATGTTCCTCGAATTACCCGCTCTATCCAAGCTTATTATGGTACTGCCGTCTTCAAAGGGTGAACCACCCTTTTCAAATAAAACTAAGCTCTGGACCAAAATATTTAAACAACCATCAATCCAAATAACTTATTTTTTTTCAACTTTCCTTCGATTGTGATTTTTCAAACTATCTATATAAAAATATTATTTAAAATTTCATTTTATTATCAATTAAAATTAAAATTTCAAGTTTTACGTTAAATTTTAAATATTTTTTTAAAGAATATATTTGTTATTTTAAATATAAAAGATTGGCATGTTTTAAAATGATAAAGGTATTTATAGATATTTTTCGCTAAATGTTGGCTTAAAGTTTAATATTCAAAACAGCCCCCCCCCCCTTCCCTCTTAACCCCCATTTTTCGTGGGCACACTGCAGTGGGATGCTGTCATATCGTTCGTAATGTGCCAAATTGACCGTTTACATATTTATTCCAATGGTGGGTAGGGCTGGTAGAGTCTCAATGCATTTTCCCAGGTTCCTACAAATGCTGTTTAAAAGGCCTTGCATTTTAGATGTCATTTATTAACTATTTAGTTTAAAAAATACTCTTTAGAAACTGTTCTGAAAATGATTATGTGAGGTGATATTTAGTGAGATGTATCAAATCTATTTATTATATGTTAAAATTTTCTTCTTCTTTCAATTTTGTTTTTGAAGATGCGAAGGTTAAGGGTGTCGAAGCGAAGGAGATTTGACCTTCAACTTAGACTATTTTTATTTAGTTTGATTCATTTTATCTAACTTGTTACCAGTGTGCATGTTGACTACTCTAATCTTTTATTTTTTTAAATATCTATGGAGCCCACATTTTACAGTTCGCAGGGAGGGGGCCCAAATTGCCTAGGTCCGGCCCTGAGTCCACCCTTGGTAAGGAACAAGGACCGTTTAGTCCAAAGAATTAAACATTAGGTGGGAAGAGAGGAGACATTGAAGAACATAAACTGAGACCAGCATCGCGGACAAACGATCACGCGAAATGAGTACCGGTACCCGAGAGCGGTCTACTTTTAAAACGTCTGATGGTCCGAGTGGATGGACACACAATAATCAACCGTCGTAACAGAATTATGACGACGTCACCACAGAAGCGTCGCTAATGGACCGTCCTTCCCCCTAGTAGCACCTGTCCTCTCTCTCTAGCAACGGACCGGACCTTTAACGGCCCATTGTTTACTAATCATTATCTTAACTAAACGGGCAGGGCAGCTAATCATGGACGTGGGTACAGAGACATTTCCACGAGGTGGGGACATAAAGTCACCGGGCGGGCTCGTTTCAGATGATGAGGACAGGGCGAGAGGTCACGGGGGAGTGGTGTGTCAGTATTCCGTTTGGAGCTTTGCAACCAGAGCGAGTGAATATTGACTAAGTTGATTCGGGAGTAATACGGAGTGCTAAAAACATACTACTGTACATAAGATTCGTAATTTGATTCTAGATCTGGAGTATTAGTATGTAAAGACTAGAAATTTAAAATTAAAATAGAGCCCAGGTTCGGATTATATGGAATTTAACCCAAAATGAGCATTTAAAACAAAAACTTTTTAATAATTTAACGTTTTTTATATAAACTTAATTAATGTAATCTATAATTTGACTACAATACATTTCAGGCAATTCATGTGGCCATATTTATATTTTATCTTAGCAGATTAACTAACATTAGTTTACTTAACCTGATTGAAAACTTGCAAGTTCGGCTATTTAAAAAAACTATCAATTGTTTGAACGTGATTTTTAGTACCTCAATTTAAATTGACAAGAATTAAATTAAAATCAGTTGGATAATTTTTTTTAAATAATTGTACTCTAATTTTGTTGTATTTTTTTAAAAAAAAGTTATAAAATAGCGGTTCGAATGATCTCAATTACTTTTGTTACTAAAAGTATAACACAGGAAACTGCAAACACGAGGTTGTGTCTGGTTTGAGCTCTATTACCCGTCAAGGCTCGGAGGGTGAGACGGGACACTTAACATAAAAAAAACAAGTAACCCCCCACCCCCTTCTCCGCTATTTACAACAGACATGTAAACACTCACGTTGTTGGAATGGAATGTTGATAATGAAAGAAAGATGAAGATGCTGTAAGGTTGAACACTTCATTAAAAGGACATCAAAAAGACACCTCTCTAAACATAAAACTGGACCGTAAAAATGAGTAATCAGCAGTTCCGAGCTGTTGTTTTTATTGCACTCTTCTGACCCACCATCAACAGAGTCACCAAGGTTTTTTCAAACCCCCCAGATCCACGGTGTTGATAACCCTCTAATGGAAAGATAGTATCAGCCTTCATACAACTCTCCCTCATACGGGGAAGGATATTACGAAATGGCGCAGAAAAAATTATGCTAATTTGTTTAGAGTTTTTTAAAAATGCGGTCAGGAATAGCAATTAAGACTGTGTTTTGTGTGTATTTTTTATCTCATCGTAAAAACTTATATGAAGAACTTGGGACTCAGTTATTTTGGAGAATGCCTTCCTTGATTCGTTCAAAGAGAGCCATGACCATCTTTCTAGCAATTTGGGTCACTTATACCTGAAACAACAAACCTAGAATCACTTACACCTGGAACAACAAACCTAGATTCACTTACGCCTGGAACAAACACAGATTAATTTGCCCCTGGAACAACAAACACAGATTAATTTGCCCCTGTAACAACAGACATAGATTAATTTGCCCCTGTAACAACAAACACAGATTAATTTGCCCCTGGAACAACAAACACAGATTAATTTGCCCCTGTAACAAAAGACATAGATTAATTTGCCCCTGTAACAACAAACACAGATTAATTTTCCCCTGTAACAACAGACATAGATTAATTTGCCCCTGGAACAACAAACCTAGATTCACTTACACCTGGAACAAACCTAGATTCACTTACACCTGGAACAAACCTAGATTCACTTACACCTGGAACAACAAACATAGATTCACTTTCACTGGGAACAAACCTAGATTCATTTACACCTGGAACAACAAACCTAGATTCACTTATACCTGGAATAATAGTAAAACTTTTAGTATATAAAATAGTAAGTTTGACCTTTGACCTTTCTAATTCGTGAACTATACTTGATTTAAAAACGGTGAACTATAACTTATGGGTCGGCCCCCGCCCCCCCCAAAAAAAGTTTGAAAAACGCTGGTTTTAAGTATGCCTGATGTTATTTCTTGAATCTGAACCGGATGTTCGCCAAACCACGACCGGAAATGAGTGTCAGAAGACGCTCCCTGACGTTCAGGAACATTTTCGTTGAACCTACACTTGGACCACTTTTCTTACCAACTCAGTTTACTTATTCCTCAGAAGACTTGCGCGGTTTGGTTCCTCCCGCAGCCGTTATTTGATGCCGCGGGTGGAGGGGGGGGGGGGAAGACTAGAATGCTGATGAACACCAAACTATGTGCGTCCCTTCTTCGTGGGATCATGGAATCCCTCAATGGCATTCCGCCAAGGCTGCGTCGCCCCCTAATCCCCCCCCTCCCCTAACTTCTTGCTCTCACTCCGGGTCATCCCCGGACACAGCCCTGCAGAGCCAACTCCAGAGAGTGTATAGCTGGGGCATTGTAGCCGTGGGCTCACATATGCAGTCGAGAAATTATTTAAAGAAAGGTCCAAGTGATTAGAAATAAGCCTGAGTACAACGAAAATAAAACAATCCGAAAGATTATAATGTGTTTCTTACAGGATTATTAATTTTATTTCAATAGCGAGAAAATGAAACGCCTACTTTCGAGGATTTCACTTAATTTATTAGATTTTGAGAAATAAGTTTGCTAAGCTAAAAAGATTCACATGAAAGCAAAAAACGTCGTTGTTAAAACTGGCTGATAAAATATCGTGGCCACAGCATAATATATTCTTTAGATCGTTTATAAATAATTAGAACAATAATTTATTGACTTTTTATTTGGGGATAAGTTGTCATCTTGTAATGCTCGAGCAAGTGCCTGTGAGTGGGAGAGAGAGAGAGAATAGTGACACTGCTGCCAACTCAAGTGGTCAAATATTTTCCACTATAAGGAGAGACCTCTTAAAGGCGTTCAAATAAGTTTTGAATTTCTTAATAATTGTTTTTATTAATGTATCAAGACAGTAACCATTCGTGATTCCAGATTTAGTATTTTAAACATTCCTTGTTCGAATATTGTTATTGCTATATAATAAACAATATAAAATGTATTAGTATATTTGTGCACTGCGTCTTATTTACGTTACTGGGTCAGGGATGATGAAGGTTTGAATAAGAGGTAATGTACGCTCACTTGCGGGAGATTCGAACCCCGTTATTCCAGTCAAAATTTGACGGTGACACTTAAGTCAAAGTCAGTGAGGGCACTAAATGTTGTGCTTATAGCCGGGGAAATGTTTCTAAGAAAGGTCCTCCACAATATTTTTTGGACAAGAAATTGTACATCAGTTAAGTACAAATAATGGTTTCCCGTCAAAAAAACTAGAATGATAAAATAAAATCTAAATATTAAATTTGAACAAAATCCATCAAACCGTTTTGGATCCGTGCCCAAGGACGGACAAACATACAGCAACAGACAAATAAACATAATTGTAAATTCTCCTTTTTTGGTTTCGACACGTACATAAAACGTAACCATAATCTTCAGATCAATTTTGTCACGATTACAATACTTTCTCTAGATATGATAAGGTAAAAAGGTAAAAAAAAAAATTACCTAATATTCCAGAGGGTTATCTAAACGCTGAATTCCTGACCCACCTTCTTTTCCCCTCTTGTATTGATCGGCATGAAACCAATATGACGATGGCCCGAGGGTCGATTATCACCTCAAAAGGGCCTAAACGGTGTGTATGTGTGGCCGCATCAAGGCTAAGAGAAACACACTAGAATATTTCAAATCATAAAAACCAACTTTTGATTAATGTAAAAACCACGTGATTGTACCCATGTTCCCAACTCGTCTCCTCCCCCTTCTGTTTCTACCCATGTTCCCACATCCTCTCCTCCCCCTTCTGTTTCTACCCATGTTCCCACATTCTCTCCTCCCCCTTCTGTTTCTACCCATGTTCCCACCTCGTCTCCTCCCCCTTCTGTTTCTACCCATGTTCCCAACTCGTCTCCTCCCCCTTCTGTTTCTACCCATGATCCCACATCCTCTCCTCCCCCTTCTGTTTCTACCCATGTTCCCACATCCTCTCCTCCCCCTTCTGTTTCTACCCATGTTCCCACCTCGTCTCCTCCCCCTTCTGTTTCTATCCATGCTCCCACCTCGTCTCCTCCCCCTTCTGTTTCTACCCATGTTCCCTCCTCGTCTCCTCCCTCTTCCTCCATTAAAGATGAGGAAGCTATAAACTAGTATACAGCACTCACTTCTCTTCAAATCTCCTGCTCGGCTTTCAAACTCATCTCCCGCCATTTTTGCTCTTGCTGAAAGGAGACGGAATCGTGTTGACAGGTACCCGCCTGGGATATGAAACCTGATACCATCATCTGCAGAGCAAACACCTTCCCACTTCTCACAGAGGGGCGTAAAACAAACCCAGGACCAGATTTTATCTGACCCAGTTTAGAACCCAGGTCCAGCCAAGTAAGTATAGTCCATGCTCGAATTATTGAACCTTGTGGATCTAGAGACGAGACACATTAACTGACAATTTCAAAAATTAATAATCACACGTTAATGTGGTCATACGCCACGCTATATATCCTTCAAATGTCCCTTTGAATAGACAGTAAGAGCCGGATCGGTGGGCAAGTGGGTCAAGGTGTCAACCTGATCTGGTTTGGCCTACCGGTGACAGGATACCGATATGAGCCGACTATTATGAGGGTGTTTTTCTCTGTTGGTTTCCCACCATTCCTCTACGAAAATGTAGGTACATTTCCACTTTCCTCTAAACTATTCCTTCCTCGTCCTTAGCTAACTAGTGTGAGTATGTGGAAAGCCCAGACGAGTAGTTTGATGCGGTGTATCTGGAATAGTTTTACAGGCTCGACAAAATGAACTTGTATGGAACTATTTCTGTGACGTAACGATTGTGCAAGTACAGGGAGATGCTAGCTCGTGGCTTAGTCTTCTTTGTACTTGTCTGGATGTTGGATGTGAATTGTTGTTCTCTCCACTGTGCACATATTGAGAACGTGAGAATGAGAGAGAGAGACTAGAAGAGTGGCGGGGAAGGGAGGTATGAGGGTTTTGATAACTGTCAGAGTGTGTCAATCTAGGATACTCTACAATACTTTTATGTATCCACAAATCACGTCTTTCTATTTTTGAAAGGTGGTGTCAATTTTATACCAATAAGTTATTTCGACCCTTTTTGTTCGGGAACGTCCAATATGTGTTGGAAGCAGTTTACATAAATTTCGGAAAATAAACCAAGTTGTGAAAACGTTTTAACCTATATGTATTTTTTTATTTGTTTGTTTTTTAAAGTGTTCTCTAGATTCTGTTTTAGAACTTTGGAGTTCTTATACCGAGATAAGAGAGCTTGTGTTTGTTTTTAATGGTTTAGTGAGTTTACTTTCTAATCCTTAACACCCAGTTGCTTACTTTCTATATCTGAGAGCTAAAACGTTGTGAAAATAGAGATTAGTGTTTTAAGCCCCAAAGAACACCACATAATCGTCGGTATTTCGCTTTCAACTAGAGATAATAAAACGGTCCGCAATTAGCTCAAAGGTCGACACAACTTGCACAGTTACACTAAACTGTAAAACACCAGAGTAGTCTATTTTGACTTTAAATTTAACGAATTTTTCAACTGTGTGTTCGAGCTTAATAGAGAGATCCACATATTTTCGTATCCTAAATGTGGGTACTTTTTACACTTCGATTACCTTGAAAGGTAGCGAGTTTACTTTGCACGTTTCTAATATGTCGTGGCTTATAATAAAAGAAACACAGTGTCTTCCGTCAAGGAGAGATTGCTGACTTTCAGGATAAACAAAGTGTACATACATAAGTATTATATTTTAAGGGAAAAAATAATTATATCTGCCCAAATTTTCAAAACACAAAATATTACCAAATGGGTAGTTTATATTTTCTCTCCTAGTTACAGTAGCCCCGTGGCTTCTTTGGTGCTGACTGACAGCTCAAAGCTGACTTCTAACGGTCAACATTTAGGTATATACCTACATTTTGATTGTCAAAAGTGACAGCTGCTAAACACATGTTTTATGCAGATCATCTGGTTTAGCGTAGGGATACATAATTTGGCCTGGTAACTTTTTAAAGCTGTCAGTCAGCACCAAAGAAGCCACGGGGCTACTGTGTATGAGCTTACAGCCACCCACGCCTGGAACCAGCTCCAGAGCCCCCGAGGAAATGACAATCAAGGCCTGCTGTACACACAGTCACAAAATCTCAATACTAGAAGGATGTACACTCTACACGAGAACGCACTTCCTCCGTTCCTATCGGATTTGGATACGTTTTAAAATATCATTTATTCAAATGATCAACACACAACGTCGTCTATAATAAACTATGGCAGATTATATGGCGACACCAATTCAATGATAATGTTTTGATAGCAAATTATTTTTTATCGTTTTCATTTGTCCTGTTGAACTTAAATTAGGTTTATTTGATTTACTTGTGTGTTACACCTAATTTTATTGCAATTAAAGTATTTTAAGATTTCAGAGTCAACATCGACAGTTTTGGGGTAAAGTGCTCGCCTCAGGACCCGATGTCCGTGGGTTCAAACCCAGGCAGGGTTTCTTGAAAGATAAAATCCGTAGCACAACTTTCTTCGGAGGGGAAGTAAAGCCGTCGCTCCCATGTCGGTCGTGGCATGTAAAAGAACTCTGGACGGTATGTTAAAATACCTTTCCCGGAAAAATTGGTAAGCCCTTTCGCTCTCGCTCATAGAAATCGTGTGCTGACAAATTCATTCGGATCAGAAAGCGCCAGTTAAATACCTCATATAAAATAAATTAAATTAAATTTCATATCAATCGCTTTATAACCAATCTTTATGTCTAAAAATAACTAAACGGACAAAATGATATAATTTACCAAATAATAAAACATATGTGTGGTACAGGGAGGTGCGGGGAGGGTGGGAAGGATGTAATCAAAAATCATGTAAAAAGTTAAAGTCGGGATGGCCCCTAATGGAGAATAAAACACAACTCAACATTACGTCACGAAGGGAAATGTTTCCCTGGCCGGCCAGTACTCAGTTCCCTTGTCCAGTGGTGTACAGTGAGGAATCTTTGGGGCCACATGATACCGCGCGAGGAAAGAACCCCCCCCCCCC
>CABFOW010007656.1:0-13736 GCA_902141385.1 Timema californicum | reverse complement strand
TCAATTTTAAATAAAAAAAGAAATACTAAAATGCTACCCAGTTTGTTGGCAATGAAGTGTTTCGGGCATCAGTTTCTTAGCATTGTTCACCACAAACACAGGTCCCCGGCACCCTATTTATGTGGCTTTAGTGATGAAGAAAAGGTTTTCAAGATGTTTTAAACTTTGATCAAATTTGACCATTATTACACAAGTTTAAGTTTGCAATTTATATTTTTAAATCACTCTTTAATATCTCAATACCGGGGAAGATTTGATCCCATAGATCCAAGAGTCGACCCACTAGTTACATTCTCCTCGCTATTCAGCCTGGACTTAAGGTGGGAGTGTAGGGGTCGCAAGAAAATTGCAGCTTTTTAGTAGAAAAACATTTTTGTGGCCAAAAGAAACCAAATATTTCTCCAGTAGGAACAAAGAGTTTTAATTTTCTTCACATGGTGGCCGCAACAGTTGTTGAAAATCTGTCGAGGGTGTACTGAAATTTAATGACAATTTTCTCTCTTCATTTAAAAAGTTTTTCATCTAATGCCGTTATGCTCTTGACAGATATTCAACAACTGTTGATATCACCATGTGAAGAAAATTAAAATATATATTTCTACTTGAGCAATATTTTATTTATTTTGGCCAAAACATATTTTTTTTAATAAAAAGTGCAAAACACTGAGCTTTACTCGCATTCTCTACACTCCCACCTTAAGACTGCTAATGCATTCACAGTAGCTTTGAACTTCTCAAATTAGTACACTTCTTACTGCTAGTGACATTTTTATATTCCATAAATTTCACAGACTTTAAGTTTGCAAAACAAACAAACCGTAAAAACTCTTTTGGTAGATTAATTTAAAAAAATATATTTAGCACCATGTTTTATTACCTGTTCGAGTTTTGTTAGCCTATGTACTAAATACGCCAGTGTTTTAGGGATGAGTAAGTTTGAATTTAAAGGAAGTGTACCCGCATTTGCGTGTAGAGCGTGTACAACCACCCTCAGCACACTCAACTGGGACTGAACTCTGATATCCCCGTCATCGGCAGTCTAGTCTGTTGTGAGGTGGTTTAGTTAAATAAGGCGGTGTGAAATCAAACTAGAATAAGTAAGTAATAATTATAACAAATGTATTATCTGATATTTTTGCCAAAATAGTCAACAGACATAAAAGGTCACTAGCCTTTATTTATTTTGAAAATATTTTTTTTGCTTTGCGTTTAGGCCTACTACTCGCTCGTGCTGTAAGCTTTTAACAACGCAAATTGGCTAATAATAAGGACGATAGAACCTAGGGGGTGAGGGGGCAATTTAAGAAAGAAAAAAAACTGTGCACTCGACCGAGGTTTGAATCCCGACCGCTACATCGCCGTCAAACAAACAAGATGAGCCTAATATTCAGTTCGCGTGTCCACCGCTGCATGTAGCTACGCTCAGATTCAAATAGTAACTTTTTTTTTGTAAGTTACAACTTTTATTAAAACAATAGTGTCTATTTTTAGCCTCTTCGGTGGCCGCATGGTCTAAATTGCTACTCTCGCAGTAAATTAGTTTGCCAATGACGGGGATATCCGGGTTAGAATCTCGGTCGGGTGAACTGAGGGTGATTTTTCCAAAATAGTTTTACCTCCACGCTAATGCGGGTACATTTGCTATAAATAAACCTTCCTAGTCCCTAGCTTATTAGCGTAATTAGTGCATAAGTTGATAAACTATACAGTTAGTAAGACGTGGTGCTAAAAAAACTAGTATATATTTATACGCCAAGTCATGTGATTTGCAACTGCCACTTTCTATCGATACTGTCAATAAATATTAAATAATATCAAATAAAGTAGTAAAATGATATAATTTTGAGCGCGATGGACCTCAATGGTTTATTTCTGCCAGAATCCACAAATATATAAAAGTCATCATGTTTTAAAAATTGTATAGTAATAAAACGTCTAAAGTGAACCTTGAGTACTTTAGTTTTAAATAAATTGAAACTTCATTGAAAAATTAACCGTTAAACTTTCAATATTATTAGTTAAATAATTAATGAAATCATAACACTGAAAATAAGAAAACGATCGTGAACTTTTGTGACATAGGCATATGCCATTACCTTGCTTAATAAAGGGAATAATTGATAGCCTTACACACCCAACACCAGGAGTCGGCAACCGGTCGATCTCGTGTCAGTTTGCCATCTATCTTGTGAGAAAACTACAACGTTATTAGAAGGTTTTCTTTCTTTTTTACAAACTAGAAAAAATATATCAAGTAATTGCAAATAATATCAATGACCAAAATAGCCTTAATCAATTATAATTGTTAATATTATGAAAAATTGAAAATGTCTATTTCATTTATTCTGTATTTTTTCTAAAACGGTGGGGACATAATTATTTTAGGAAAGGTTCAATTTTAGGAATAAATATAAATTTATAGACAAAAAAAAGTAGAGTGTAGAAAGGGTAGGGATCGCGTGATCTTTGATAACCCTTTAAGTCGATCGGGCCAAAAATGTTGCCGACTCCTGCTCAACACATCTTCGAAAATTGCACTAACTAGAAAACTTGCACAAATATTACTTTTTTTTTAGGTACCACCTGGGTTCAAGCCGGGGTCCATTGAACTTGTAGTCGGTCACCCTGACGACTCATCCGTGAGGTACGGAAGTCCTCGTAGCACAGTTATAATCTGTAGTAACGTGCGCTGCGGGGAAAACTTTTGTTTTTGTTTTCATTCTCTTGTGTGTAGAGTGAAGCGATACGGGTCAAGGTCATACCTAGCGTGATGTGACGTCGCACAAGTACAGTCCAATTTTCACGAGAAGTTCTATTGGTGATCAAATGTTTCCTAATTATGTTATAATAATAATATTTAGAACCGCGTCTTACTATCCGTTCGGGTTATACGCTTTAAGTACTAATTACGCTAATGGATTAGGAATTTGGAAGGGTGAATAAGAGGAAGTGAACCCGCATTTGTGTGGAGGGAGAGTGGAAAACCATTTAGGGAAAACCTCCCCCAGTTCACCCGACCGAGATTCGAACCTCGATCTCCCCGTCCTCAGCAGTCGAGCTCAACACGACTAGCGCGTTAGCCAACTACGCCACCGAGGCGGGTAATTATGTTATAAATTTATTGTTGGATTGTTCTTGGTAGAGCATGAAATGTCAACTATTTTATACACACAATCACTTACCTGACCAGTCCAAAGTAGTCACATCACTCTCCTAATTCAAATTTTCATAGTAAAGGCTCCTTTGACATCAATAAAAATTCACTAGATCTACTTTCGTGTATTCATACATCAGTTTATTTAATCATCAACGGTCACTTTTAATAGATATTATCAAAACCTATAAAATAGCACTAGTGTAATGTTATCATTGCTGACCACAAAAACAATTTTTGTATTTTTGGGCAATACTCGAGTATAACAAAATTAACTCTTCATAAGATCAACAGAGCGTTTACGATTATAAAAAGAAAAGGTTTCAATTATGCCACAAATATTAGAAATAAAATTAAGATTGTGTCCAAATCCAACCCTATGAAATTATACCTTATTGATCGCTGTAGGATTTGTATTGGTTAATAAAAAAGTATGTTGACAACAAAAATAATATATAGGATATCAAAAAAAAAAAATTGAAACAAGCTGCATCCGTGGGCACTTGATCTAAAAGTCAACCTCCTTCGTTTGGTTTACTGCTGACGGAGAATATGAGGTTTGAATCCCGACTAGGTAAGCTGAAAGTGTTTGTTTTTTTACAGATGATTTTACACTTTCCCTCAAAAAATTCGGGTACATTTCTTCTGAATTCTACTTTACACATCCTTATCCAATTAGTTTATATGAATTTGAATATCCCAGACGAGCAGTAAGACAAAATCAAATCTAAAAATAAAAATAAAATTTAAATAGCTTGTACTTTTATTTTAATGATTACTTCACTTTCTGCTGTTGAATATTTTGGCTTAGAGTTCCCAAAAAGGCCCGTATCCAGAATTTTCTTTCGGAGGGAGAGAGAAGGGCTCATTTATCTCAAGACTAAACAGCGGGGACGAATCTGGCCTGCATGGAAAGAAAAATATATCAAAATTTCGTACAAAAATATGTTTAAGTAGACCCATTCTCGCATTCACTGATAATGTATATACTTTATATGGCATTTAAGAGAAAATATACTAATTTTACATACATTCTTATAAAAACTAGAACATTTTCTATTAGATTATTGGTGAATGCAAGCATGGGTCAACTGTAGTATTATTCTTTTTACGAAATTTCGACATTTTTATCTCCGTGTATGGGGAAATTCCTGACTATAGGCCAACTTAAGTGGCTTAAGCTGTAGCTCAAGTGACTTTAGTCTCCAGTACTGCCAAACGTTATAACTATAAACTGATGGCACGGGGGCAGGTTTGAAACTACCCAAAATCAACGAAACACATTTGCAGGAAATAATGGAATTAATTTACACTTTTGTAACTAAAAATATAGTTTTCACAGAGTTTAACTGTCCATTTTAATTCAACATAGTTTTATAATTTTTTATCTTTCTATAATAATTTTTAATTTTTGTTTGGATTTTGGGGGGAGCTTCAGCCCCGAACTCCCCCACTGAGTACGTAATTGTTCTCAAACTTTCCTCCATTATTGAAGTCCAAACACTTAATGATGGTCTTGTATAGAGGCATTCACTTTTCAAAAAATTGCCAAGGAAGGACCACTCAAAATAGCTTCTAGGATCTAGAACCACTTAATTTTCAAAAAATCTTTTGTTGATTATCACTCTAAATAACTTCTAGAGGCATCCAATTTTTAAAAAGAAAATCAGACTAAGCAAACTTTAAATAGTTTTTAGTGCATTGCAATTTTTTTTTAATACTATGCTTTAGAACCACTCCAAATAGATTCAAGGAAATCTAATTTATAAAAAAGATTATGGTGAGCACTTCTTAAAATAGCTTTTAGAGGCATCCAATTTTCCAAAAATGGCCGAAGGATGACTACTCTAAATAGCCTTCATAAGTATTCAAATTTTCAAATATTTCCGTGGGTACATTTTCTAAAATAGCTGTTAAAAGAGTATAATTTTCAAAAAACTCTCCACAAGAGGATCACTATAAAAGATTCTAGGAGCATCCAATTTTCTAGCTTGAACCAAGATAGAGGAGGCTAGACCATGAAAACCTTTTTGTTACTAGCTAAACTCTCCCCTTACACGAATAAAGTTCCACCCCTACTGTAGAAAATAACCATTTTAATATTTCATAGGGCTTAATACTAATTCTTAACTTATCATAAACTTCCGATTTCGAAACCTCCCAAATTAAATTCTCCCTGCGCTCGTGGGTGCTAATTACTTTCCGTCGCAACAGATTGCAGGCAAGAGCTTTTTGAATACTTGAAAAATGCATTTCTTGAAACTATAGAGTTATTCGCCGGAAGTAAAACGTAACCTTTCACTTGCCTAATGATCTCAATTTTGAAGCCAGATTTAATTACTTGTATTAACAAATATATAAAGTCTATGCATTTATTCTAAGTTGCTGTCCTCGCCCCTTAAACTTAGATTGAACTGTTAAGGTGGCCACCTTGGTCAGTGAGAAAGTATCAATCGCTGTCAGGTCACATGGCTTAAAATACATTGATGTGTCGTTTTCTGTAACTACTGATATATTCTGTCTAAGCTTAAACTCTCTTTCCCCTCTCACTACAACCACCTTTTGTCATGTAAGTAAGAAATAGAGCAAAGAGGACTTCGTATCTCAAGGTAAAAACGAATGCTCGCTGATTGTTCTAAAATATATTATCATTTTCTGTTGTGAGCCTCTGAAAAAATACTGAATTGGTTCGAGGAAGGATGAATCTAGAGCCCTTTTTAATCAAGCCTAGTCTCATAGTTGTGCACATATGATTAAAAATTTGTTGAAAATGAACTAATGTCACATTTTCCCAAATTTTCACTTTCTCTCGACACCTCGGAGAAAAGTATTGTGATTGTCAAAAAACAATTATTGAACTCAAGATTTTGATTAATGTTAATCCACGTATTTGAAAAAAAAAATTATTCTTATGCTCCTTGGTAGACAAAGATATTTCTCTTTGATCAATTTTACTGTAACAGTGTCTCTAGTTCCTAATGCCATGGAGTATGTAGCAGTGTATAATTTTCTTTTATGAGCTTTGGTGTAAAGTTTCAACAACAATTTATAGACCTATTATTTCGTTTCACAAATCCTACGAGTTTTTATTAGATGTAAATTTCAAGATAAAAGCGGGAGAAAGTCTCTGTGGTGCACCGTACCCAGTAACGAGGAATCAGAGTAGGCAGGATAAGCTCAGCTATCCCAAAAGGTTTTGGAAAAGGAGAGAAAACATCCCTTTACATAAAACAGATATAAGTTTTAAATTATAATGGTTATTTTTAAAAACATAATGTCACGTTAGCTAGCGCGTGAAGCGAATGTGTAATTTCCTTTTGGTAAGATAAGTTAATAACTTTCAGCCTAACGCACCCGGATAATCAGGCCTGCGAGGAGCTAGGAGGGTAATATGCGCGCAATTGTTAATTTAAAACAGTGAAGGTGACCAGTAAGCCGGCTTACCTAGACTCATGAGTGTTACATTCTGACCATACATAATGTGTTTCAAAGGTTTATTCCAATGTAGATTAGTATAGTTTTGTGATTGTGACTTGAATTTTATTATTTTATTAAGTTGTTTGAAATTTCATATTATAATATTATATGAGTAATGTTGTATGGTTTAGTGTAAGTACCGTATTAAAAATGGGAGGCGCTGTAGACGTCAACAATGACGCTTTCGATTCAGTTGACTTTTTTGTTAAGTAATTCTACTGAGGCTTTGTATTTTGAACGAAAAATGCTTTAAAAGAAAAAAATAGCAAGACTAAAATTAAATATGTCCCGGGGGGTTCAAAAAAAAGGATTGTGTTGTTATTATTATTATTATTATTATTAGTAGTAGTAGTAGTAGTAGTAGTAGTAGTAGTAGTAGTAGTAGGTGTGGTAGGGGTGATAGTAATATTCCAGTACTGTATTATATAATTTCATGAAAATCCCATTTTTGACATCGTAAAATGTGCCATTTTATGAGTGTTCATGACTCAGCTTACCCAAACATTATCATCACTCTTCGCCACTGACCATACCATTTATTTCTATTAATAAACTTCCAAACTATAGGGTTGTTGAGGAAAAAAAGTCTTGCTGGAGTCTTTTGACTTTTAGCGCGAACCAAATTTTGAAATAACGCACCATAGAAATTTAATATGTTGTAGAACGTCTGCCCAGCAATTTCTCGCTTACCGGGGCTACCTCCTAGATAATGTTCGTGTTAAGCTAACATAAAATCAGCAACTATGAACGTATCTTGTGTCGAAAATAAAATACCAAGGTTCTATTTTCTTACTTAAATTTATGTTTGAGTAAAACAATATACAACTGAAATCTTAAGCCCAAAGTTGTTACACTAACCTTTTAATATGAAGTTTCTCTATTTATATTACCATTTCATGGTGGAATAATAAGAATATTGATTCCCCATGGACGCATGTATAACTTTGGTTGCAGGTAACCGCGTGTGGTTATCAGCAATCGGGCCGACCATGTTTTGTATCTAGAAGGATGTTGAGGTAAGGGTTGGATCGCGTGCAGAGAACTTTGCTAGCGTAGGTCAAGCGCTTATTTCAGCGGCACAATGGCGTCGGATCATTTGTTTTAAGGCGGGGATGCAGGTGACGCGAGAAAGGGCCAGTGTTTTTGCAGTTTTTAAAGCAAAACTTTTTTTCCGGAATGAATAAAATATTGCTCCAGTACAAACATAAAGTTTACTTTTCTTCGCATGTTGATATCAACAGTTGTTGAATATCTGTCATGAGCATAGTGGCATTAGATGATAAACTTTTTAAATGAAGAGAAAATGTTGTCATTAAATTCCAGGACATTCTTGACAGATATTCAACAACTGTTGATATCACCATGTGAAGGAAATTAAACTTTATGTTTTTATAGAAGCAATATTTGATTTATTTTGACCAAAAACGTTTTGCTATAAAAACTGTCAAAATACTCACCTTTTTCTAGCGTAACCTACATCCTCATCTTTGGTGACCTGGTGGTCTAGGGGGTAAGGTGTCGGACTTGTGTGCTAGGGGTTTCGGGGTTCAATCCTCCCGGCACAAATTTATCTGACTACCAAACCCTTCCTTTACCTCTGACAAGACGTGTATTAATCACAACTTGTGAATGTAAGGAATGCCAGGCCTCCACCGTGGTACGTATCCCAAGTTAAATTGTAGGTCATCAATTTTCATCTCACAATCACCCTACCATTACACATTAGCGTAAGTGCGTATAAACCGAACGGGTAGTAAGACGCGGTGATAATAATATTAATAAGAATACACCCCCGGCTTAACTGGCTTTCTATTGGTACTAAAGATTACTCTTCATGGAAGGTATGTTTTGCCTGTATTTTCGTGTGTATTAGACTTATAAAAAACCAAAACAGGAAAACATTTAAGATGTTTTAAATAATTAAAAAATCGGATTAAGTATGAAAACTCATAAACGAATATATCAAAAAGTGGTTGAGGTATGAAGAGGTAAGCTAGCTACAAAAGAAATAAATGACTGAGATTAGCAATTTTAATCCTTGGTAAGCAAAACAATTAATAAAACACGATCAAACAATGACCTTTCACTAAATGACAGGTATAATCGAGATTTGTTGCTAAAGGACACCGACCGTTGCAGAGAAATGACGGAAAAAGAATAAAAAAAGATTTTTCTACCATTAATCTTGTGTATAAACTCATTGCTAATAAGTATGTGATCATATTTTTTTTATTTATAAGTTAATTTGATTTACTCTTCAGTTTGACCATTATAATTGTCTTAAAAGAAGATTAATTTTTTAATCCTTAGTTAAGGTGTTTAAGAGCATTTTACTAACACAAATATCATAAAAACTAACTTAACCTAAAACAGCACAGCTTACTCCAAAGGTTAGTTCTTAGTAATAACACGTTTATGTACAGATCATAACACATTTTAACAAGCTGTGGGTTGTGAAACGTGCTATATCATATTTAATATTAAATTATCCGAATACATGTTTAGAGTATTTCAATCTTTCCTTTCAAACTAGACAAAGAATTATATTTAGTCAGAGATATGATGATCGTTTTGAAGCTCAGCTAAGAAAAACAAAAATAAATAAATTTGAAAGCGCTTGTTTTCAAGGACCCCACCTAGATTTGTGTTGTGTATTGTTCACTGTTTTTTATTTTATTTTTTTATTGACACCTGGAGAAAGCAGATATAGCCTTGGTAAGCTTTTATTTAGGACTGTGCGAGTAGGCATTTTCTACTTCTAGTCGAGTTTGAATCGAGTTTGAATGAAAACGAGTTTTTTTCTAGTTTGTGTAATATAGAGTAATAGTTACACAATAAATATTTCAAGTTGAATTTATGTATTAGATCCATGCCTAAGCCATAAATAATTACAGATATATATATACACAGTAACAGTTATTGTGAAAAAAAATTCACACAAATTAGAATTTTCAAATAGATTTAATATAATTTTTTTAATTAGGTGAAAAAAATATCGAGGGACTTTATTTGCTATGAAATTAAATCTTAAAATTGAATAAAATTAATTAAACTATGAATTTTTTTTAAGAAAAAAGATCGAAAATTCCGAGTAATCAAATATTTCGAGTTTTGTAAAAATCTTGAATCGAGTAGTTATTTGACTCGAATTTTCTATTACTCACACATTCCTAGTTTTATTACTGTACACACTTTTAAAAATAAACAATTCTGGGCTTGTTTCCGATCGGTTGATCATTCTCTGACGGGGATGCAGCCATCACCCCTACGACTCGAGTTTGGTAAATGGTTCAAAATAAAATTAATGCGCTATTTGTTTAATATAAACTTACTTGTCGGTAGGATGTATAAACTACGTGGAATCCGAAAATAATTTAGAATACCTAAGCCTAGACCATTAAGTGACACCCAAATGCCATGAATGTTTAAGGTCGTCTAATAACCCGATAGTGTAGCACTTATCAACTTCTTTTCCTTAGAATAGCTCTAGTTTTCCGCCTTTGTTATCTTTTCCTCTTCCCCTTTTCTTCTTCTGATTTTCCATTGAGCTTGGTTTGCAGTTTTACCTTTACTGTTGGCCGCCACCCTATTAATTGAAAAAATAACTGGCAGGGAAATAATATAGAGCCACTGATTTTAAAAAGAAGATTATTCTGGAATAGGAACAAACGAGAGAGGAGAGTTGGTGCCCCATAAAAATGATGCGCTAGCTTGAGATCGTTTGTTGATTCCTGCACATTGGAGATGAGCGCGTGTAGTCTGCTATATCAGGAGGTTGGAGCAGTGCTTTAAAGATTAGTACGCGCTAGGAAACATTGTTGGCCAGCTGTTCCCCAACTGTTGGCCAACATAGGAAACAGATTGTTGGCTAGCTGTTCCCCAACTGTTGCCTAGCTGTTCCCCAACTGTTGGCCAACATAGGAAACAGATTGTTGGCAAACATTAAAGAGACTTTGTGTCGCGACTATAATAATAAAATATTTGTTTCCCGTACAGAGCTCAGTTGAGTGAAAACTGTCTGTTGAGGATGGTGCTATGGCTTGTGCTTTCTTTGTATATAAAGTTCGTTCACGGTAGGAGTTTACCTCTGAAAGGGCTTTTTTCCCTACCACAAATCTATTATATAGTAGGATATTGGTAAGAAAAAAGACCTTTCAGAGGTAAACTCCTACCGTGAATGAAGTATAGCTATGAGCTGTTCAAGAAGACAGAAGAAGAAGAAAACGGTGGTGGGTTCGTGTTCATTTACACTAACTTAAAACTGTCCACTTATGTTACTAAAACATACTGTTTTTTACGCGATTTTAACAGTTCTAAATTGCCACATCCCACAACAGTATATTTTTATGAAATATTTCAATTAGTTCCAGAGTTTTTTTGGCTGACCACGATATGACAAAAAGGAGATTTCAGTAACTGATGTACTCGGTGTGAATAGCAGAGTCAGATTGGCCCACGTCGCTTGTTGTCGGAAATGTAGGCCAAAATTGTTTCTTGAAACCCATTTGAAACGGATCACGGGAAACATGTTTTCCTTGCTGGGAAACACGTTGGCAAACATTTGGGGAACAGCTGGCCAATAGTTTCTGACAGAAGGGCAATATGTCGGCAAACATTGTTTCCGGGGAAATGTTCCCTATAGTGCGTACTAGGCTTAATGTTAACAGTATGTGTAACGCACGTGGTCCAATGTATGAAGGACGGTGAAGTGTTGTTAGAGTACGACGATGTGTTCCGTCCGTGTAGTCTACTGTACCGGGGATTGGTGCTGCTTTGTGATGAAGGGTGCAATGTTGTGTGACATTTGGTCTACATGATCAAAGGCTGATACCAGATTGCCATGGCCATCTATAGTGGAGTGCATCACCCTGCGACTTTTATACTGTTATCTACTCACAATCAGATATTAATGAGAAGCGAAGCTTGGACTTTAATTGTGTAAACGTGATATAGTAATCTACAGACAGATTCATTTAGAAAGAACACTTTCTTTGATAGTTAAAACATTTATTTTAACACTATTCATATATCTATACTTCAAGTGATATGCAGCTGTCATTTTGATATATACTATCAATACTTATAGAATAATGTTAATGATATAGTAAAACAATATCAATATTGATCGCAATAAATGAATTTGTGTTTTATAAAAGTTTATTCCTACCAAAAATTCACTATACAACAGTAAACTATATATAGGGAAAACAAGCGACTAGTTAGTAATAATAATTATTATTATCACCGCGTCTTACTACCCGTTCGGGTTATACGCACTTACGCTAATGTGTAATGGTAGGGTGATTGGACCTACAGTTTAACGTGGAATCCGAACCACGGTGGAGGCCTGGCATTCCCCACATTCACAAGATGTATTGTCAGTGGTGATGGAAGGGTTTGGTAATCAGATAAATCTGTGCTGGGACCGAGTATTGAACCCCGGCCGCCAGCACATAAGTCTGACACCTTACCCCTAGACCGCCAGGTCACCGACTAGTTAACTAAACGGTCTAATAATATAATAGAAACTAATGGGAATATTAAGTAGTTACAAGCTGTATATGATTTAGTTATATTAGTAAAATAATGTCATGTTAATTCATACTGAAACTTTATGGTTTATTATGCATTCCTGAGTTAATCTGTGTGTGTTATTTGATAAATTAATGCATACCCCGACACAATATCCAAACATAGATCAAAGTTAACGAGTGTGTGAATTCCCACCCACGAACGTTACAACGTGTGGTTGACTTCATTAACCACTTGATCACAAATACGGCCACTATACTAAGAGCATGCCTCACCCCTCATACAGCAACTAACTTAGGTAGGTAATACAGTTCGAACCGAACGTCGCATCGTGTTGAGATAGGCCTATTCTGTATTTTACTTTATACAACAGTAGAATTAATACCAGTGAAATAGTTTTATGACATAATCAATACAACAAAATTGAAAAACAATAATTTTAAAATTAAGTAAACTTAATAAACCTATACCAATTTCATTGTTTTTTTAATTCTAATTTATTTGAGGTATTTATCATATACTTTCTAAAACGGCTGATTATATCAGCACATGGCTTATTAATTAACTTAAATCTATAACAGACAGATCCCGGCCATTAATTCATCAATATTAAAGGGTTAACCACATTTCACCAATGATAGTTTTCGGACATGCCAATTATCGAACCTGGGACCCTTAGTTCAGTATTCAAACACACTATTAACTGAGGAAAGGTGTCGGGCAAGTTCACTATTGTCAGGTGTGTAATGAAACCACATTGCGATACGTTTTCTGGTCAAAACGTAATATTAAATATAATTTCCCGATTAAGCGGCTTTTAGATGTGCTATCAATTACTTTTACGATTATTTGTCACCTCAGGCTAAAATCAAATCAATAAATTCCTCTTCTTAACCCGATTTCGAATATATTACATAATATGCGAGATAGTAAAATTCAATAAATCATAGGAATTTTTATTTTCATTATTTTTATCAGCTGTCATTTGTTGAGGTATAGGATTCCGCCAATTTCGTCTGTAAATAGAAAAAAATAGTTTTTTTTTTTACCAGAACCAAATTGAATGCGAATAAAAAAGGTCTGGTCCATATCGTAAAAATCAGTGACGTAAATAGAAAGGCAACAAAAACGTAGTGAATAAAATAATGCAGTCAATTTCGGAAAACCCCTTACCCTTGGGTGAAAGAAGGAAGGAAGGAACGAAGGAAGTAGAAAATGTTGAGTATTTTTTTAACCTCATAGAAATGACCTTTCTCTGCACCCAAGAGACGAGGGGGAGTTAGTTTGTAATCTTCTCGTGTGCATGCATATTCCCAGAACAATCTCGAAACTTGGCGGCCCGAGAAGAAACGTGGAAGCTATAACAGGAGTCTCGTAGGAATGAACCAGTTAGAAAATACAATATATTTTTGCACTCTAAAATTGCATCATTTTAGGGTAACCTGGTGATCTAGGGGTAAGGTGTCTGACTTCTGTGCCGGTATTCGAGGCTCAATCCTCGGTCCCGGCACAGATCTATCTGATTGCCAAACCCTTCCTTCACCTCTGACAAGACATCTTGTGAATGTGGGGA
>CABFOW010007655.1:0-22652 GCA_902141385.1 Timema californicum | reverse complement strand
TTTTATACCATATTTCCTGTTAAAAGAACAACTGCGCTATTTCCTGTTAAAAGGAACAACTCCGCAGTATTTGGCGAAGACGACAATTCCCTATACCAATAAGAAGCTAGCCTTCCCAACAACTGTCGACAGGACTCTTTCTATTAGTTAGATTTTACACTGTTGGCGAGGGGAGATAGATGCAAGGGCTATGTCATATATAAACCGTTTGTGCGTATCAGCCAAGTATCCAGGATCCAAACATCTAAATCCGGGATCCAAACGCCCACGCACAAGTCAGTCAGAGCCACACACAACGCAGTCACAGTCTAACACAGTATGAAATAACGTACATTAATATCACAAGTGTGCATTGATATAAATCATTTAATTGGAGTATGTATAAATAATTAAAAGATGGCATTTAAATAAACCGTGTGTGAATAAACAGCCATCAACAGTTCTCTTTCTTACATTCATTAATTATACCGTTCTAATTAGTGCTCGACCACGGAGCTATAGACAGCTGGTTAAACGGTATATTTTCCGTACAGTGATGATAGGCGCTCAACCACGGAGCTATAGACAACCTAAACATCATCACAGCATTATTATATCAGGAAATTAATCCGAAGTGTTTCAATCGAAGCCCAAAGTGGGGCGATTGATTCAATAGTGTTTACAACATACAACAACATTGTCTGTCAGCAATATCTAAATTTGGCTCTATTATTCGCTGACCTCGTAGTGTCCACGACTTTAAACACAACTATATTATTATTCTGTCGACTCTGATGATGTATAGTTAAGGTAACGGCTGCAGAATAGTTGGATTGACATGTAGGTCTACATGTATTAACACAGTTATTAGTTTATATTACTGCGTCTTATTTAATACCTGTTCATATTATATGCATATACTCGTATGTTAACAAGTCTAGTTGGGTAGGGATGAAGAATGGAGAATTCTAGAGATAATCTACCCACATTTGCGTGAGGGAGAGTGAGAAACCAGTTAGTAAAACTAACCCTCAATAGAACCGACTGAGATTCGAACCCCGGTCTCCAAATCCTTAGCAGCCCAGTCTAGCATAAGAGTGACACCTTAGACTATTCGACCATTGAAGTAGGTATGAACATGGTTACAGCAATGTTTATAACTAGCAAACACTTACCGACCTTCATAATTATGAAAATAACACTTTATTTAGGAAAAGTCAATAATATATATCGAATTAAAATACTAAAACAAACTAATAAAAATAAATGGTATAATACAATCTCAGTGAGATGGGGGGAATTACGGTCAGCGAGATATACAGGCTACCCCTGTTTCTAGAATACGAGGATAAGAATTGAATTCTATACTGTGCTGCTCTCTTTCTGTGTGATGGTTAATATAAATATACAAGCTGCCATCTTTATCTGTCTTAGTCGTGATATTATCGTGAAAAATGTATTTTTTTTATTTCTTATTT
Organism: Timema californicum; assembly: GCA_902141385.1. Lineage (NCBI taxonomy): Eukaryota > Metazoa > Arthropoda > Insecta > Phasmatodea > Timematidae > Timema > Timema californicum. The sequence goes on along the minus strand of CABFOW010007655.1, from coordinate 21,195 downwards.
AAATTTATTTTCAAAATCAAAGCGTTAAAGAACTACTTATAGTCCAGTTGGGTCAGTGATATCAATGCCTTAGAGTATTATAATTTTACGTTAAATTTTTTTGTTTCGGTGAAATTAATGGTCTGGTATGTGGATAGCATAAATTATTAAAGGCTTTTTTTTTATGGTATTGTTGCTCAGGTGACCGGTACATCCCGCGGATGACCAATACAGCCCTTTGGAAGTAATATATATATTTGAAATGTTGAGCTTTTCTATCTCTGTATTGAACATTATTATATTAAAGTTTTTTTCTAAATCTCTATCATGCATTATTTAAAATTCCTAGAAATTGGAAAGAAAAGATAAAAGGGTTAATTAGTCGTTGAAAGCTCTTGAGAAAGAAGCTAAATCCTTGAAATATGGCCTTTATATCCCTAGTAAAGCTAAAACAAAAGAAATACTGATCAGTACTTTGCGAGAAACGCTTCTAAAATCCATCTAAAGTGGTAAAATTAGGATGTAGTTCTGTATTTACTGATGAACAAGAAGGGGCCTTGGCTAGTCGTGCAAAGATTTAGGCAAAGGTATTGTATGGTCTAACCACTATTTAGCTACGACGCATTCCTTTAGAGTTGGAGAGGAAAAGTGGAATAAAACACCCAGTCATTAAAGAGTCTTGAATGTCAGGAAAATAATAGCTTTTCAGCTTTATACACAGAAATCCCACAGTTTACATTCGTAAACCAGAAACAATCTATATTCATAATATACCGGGCTTCAATTGGACTGAAATGGACAAATTTTACAGTGATTTGGAAGAAGACATAGAGAAACTTCAGTTTGAACCCACCTATATTTGGAATATGGATGAAACTGGAATTACCACTATTGTACCTCACATGGTATAAAAATGACACTTTTGTTGATCCAATGTATGTGCTACGCACACCTGCAAAACCACAACCCCTTTTCACGACCCTTGCTCCCACACCTCTCAATCAACGTACACAAAGTCGCCATTCCACGTACTCACTCCAGTCTTTCATTTGCAACAAAAAGTCTCATCAACCACACGCATTAAGTTTCAGTGAGTTTCTAATATTCGGCCATCCTATAGCACTCATCGTCCTCGATGAAGTTTGTTCACACATGATATATACAAATGAACTCCAAAATAATGCTTAAACACACTTATTACTAAATGATATATACACAATATACAGACAATGGCACATAATGCCATACTAATCACATCACTCCGGTGACCAAAACCTTTAGGTACTTGGGTTGACGCCGTTTATGAATAGTCTGAGTCCTTGAGTTGTCTTGGTCTCTTCTAGTTTCACCAAAATCAGAACGGTCTGAAAATGTCACATGTGTAAGAGCATAATTATTTTAAGGTTTGAGGTTAACCCACGCATGTACATTTTCCTTGGAAGTCAAGAGTGTTGGTTTGCTATCCTGCTTAGAATAGCATATATCTCATATAGATCACATCCTGTTGACGAGCAAGCACGGTGTGACCGATGGACCTTACTAGCTGGTGGGATATCGAGATCAGCAAGCTTAGGTGATAAAATAGCACATTGTTGAGTGTGGGAGCCATGTGGGGTGGATGAGAGTCCGACGGAGGTAATAAAATGTGATCTGGTGGTTTACTCCCACCGGAAGGTTGATTGCGGGTCTATAGAAGGGTTTGCGAGTCCGCTATCGTGCCTGCTCCCTCGTCACAGGAGATCTATCCGGTTACCTAAGTAGTAGTTTAGTCACCTGAATTGATTAATAAATATACATTATTGGAATAACACTCGAGTCTCACTCCCCACGGACCACCCATTCCAACCCCTACTACTCGGGGTCCATCCCAACCATATAACTCCCTACGGTGCCGTGGTATTGTTGTAGTCAGAGTTGACTACCGGGTACCCAAATGAAAAGGGGATGTTATAAAGTGTTGTCAGAAGTGAAGATCAGGACTTTGCAAAGTGTGTCCAAAGTGAAGATTTAGTGATAAAGTGATATCAAAAGGGATTAAGTGATGTGTAAGTGATAACACGTTGGGATATAAGTAACATATTCTAAGACTGATGTCAAGGTTTGCTGATTAGAAGTTCCATTACGCGTGCTGCTAGCTTGATTATGCTAGGTGTGAGAAAAAGGTGGTATGAGTTGATAAAACTTTGAACCGCAAGTCACGAACGGGGTGATAAACACGCGTGTGTTTATATCAGCTGCTTTCGGAACAGAAGAAATCAGCATCGAGAAAGAAGATAAGTCAACCATCTCAACCAGCAGGAATGGGCAGATGACAGTAGTGACGCCACAAACGTCATCCACCACAAGAGCAACACCAACACCAAAGTTGGGAATTGTACTACTTTGATATGGATTAGCCTATTTTGTGTGTTCAATTATTATTTTAGTATTTATTTAAAATTCTGAAGTTCATTTTTATATTATATGACAAATAATTCTAAAATTTAAAATATTCTATTGCAAAATTGTTATCATGGCTACCCCTCCAGTAAGATTAGAAGGATGATACGTCGACTTAAAATCAGCCATAGATCTTTTAATGACACAAATTCGTGATTTAAAAGTAGAAAACAAAACTTTAAGGCCAGATCGTATAAACCATGCTGCTAATACGAGTCAGGGAAACGAATCAATAACATGCACCATGTATGCTAGGAATTTCTCTCTTATTCCTAGTATAGCAGTATTTCAAGGCACGGCAGAGGATGGTGTGAGCACTTTTTTCACCAAGTTGGAGAAGTCAGCAGAACTATGTGGGTGGACTGATAGTGAAAAATTAGTAGTAGCCAAATTACGGGTTTCGTGGGAAGCACAGGATTTTACCTTGTCGCATAGTGAATGTAGGGAAGCTACAACTTATGAAGCCCTGAAACAAGAGCTGGTAAAGCGCTTCAAGAGGAACAATACTACCAGGTATTACCGAGAACAGCTGACCCGAAGCAAGTAACGTTCGGATGAAACTATATAGCAATTCGTGGCTAGAGTAAGAAAAATCATCGTCAATACGTATGATTGAGGGGTGAGGGAAGAGGGTAATGCTGCAATAAAGTTTGAGGCGGATCAGATAACGTCCGATGCTTTTCTTTATGGCCTGTTTGGGGAATTAGGGAGACTGACATGGCTTTCAAAACCTAAATCGTTACAAGACGCAATATAACCAGTTGAAGACAAACAAACTGAAAAACGCGTTTTTACGAACTACACTGAGGTTAAATTTCACAAATGTAAGAGATACGGTAATTTAGCTAAAACTTGTCCAATCAACAAGTTAGTTTGTTTCCATTGTCGGGCCAAGGGGCATATATCCAGATTTTGTAGGAAAAGGTTTGAAGGGAAGAAACCGCCCCCAAACGATCAAGGGAATGGGCCAAGCCACAGCCCCCAGTCCAATTAAAATTCATCCCTGTAACTTCCGCTGACAGTGAAGATTTTAGTGTATAAGAGATTATCGTTCTTGCAAACTACGAGGGAAAACAAAGCAGGTTATTAGTCAATACAGTAGCTCAAATTTCAGTAATGTGGCAAGAAGTTGTGGGAACTAGAAATATTTCCAAACCTAAGTACGAAATTGCTGGTATAGGAGAACGAAGAATTTCAAATTTGGGAGAAAAATCTGTGAATATCTAGTTAAACCACGATAGTTAAGTAGTAAATGTACAGGTTGTAAATGCCAGCTATCATCGCTATGAAAGCATAATTGGATTATGTTTCTTGTTGAAAAACCAGGCGTCTATTAACGTAGAAAAAGAGAAATTGAACCTTCTACATGAATCTTATGATTTAGGAACCAGAACCGAGATAGTACCCCAACGAACTAATGAAGTTGTAAATATGAGATTAGCTACCTCATCCAGCTCTGTGTAAATGGTTCCGATTCTAGTACATTTAATGCACACTGAATAAATGTATCCGGGTGCAAGAAAGATAATTCAAGTTGAAGTTAAACTCCTCGAATTCATTGATGAAAAGTTACTTTTAGTAGAACCAGTTATATAAAGCAATAAACTGGAAGATGAACACTGTTATGTGGCTAGAAGTGTTAGTGTTGATAAATTCAGGAAACAGGGTCAGATTCTCTATAAGTGATGTCAATATGAGCTTTGTGGCTGTCCAAATGCCACGAGGGGTGGTAATTGTTAGCGTTTATTATATAAACAAATATGTCGTCATTTGTTGCTAAGAAAACGCATGTGGAAGTTTGTATGCCACGACACTTATATTACCTCGGGGTAGGGGTCAAAATAAAGTTGTACAAGCTTGTGAGGTTAAGAAGACTACAACCTCTAGATTCGAGGCTGCACTGAATCAAAAACTAGATCATTTGCCAGAGGAAGATAAAAAAAATGGACTCCTATTTTACGAGAGTTTAAGGAAGGGAAAGAGATAATTTACCTGCTACCCAATTAGTACACTATCGAATACATACCGTAGATGCGAAGCCTATATCACAGAAACCATACAGAGTACCTTATCACCAAAGAGCCCCAATTCAAGACATGGTTGAGAACCAGTTAAAGGCCGGATTTACCAAACCCAGGGAAATACGTGATCCACCATGGAGCTCTCCTATAGGGATTGTAAAAAAGAAGTCTACAGCAGAACAGCCAGAGTTTCGATTTTGTGTTGACTATAGATGTTTAAATGCAGTAACTACCCCAAACCTTCATCCCCTACCTAATTTAATGGAAACGATTGAAAACATGTCTAATGTAAAGTCTTTTAGTGACTGGGCATGACTAGCGGCTACACACAACTATATGCTCATCACGACGACCAAGCAAAATCCTCTTTTATAAATACAACAGGGGTGTACAAATGTGTTAGAATGCCCTTTGGTCTCAGAAATTCCCCGGCCACGTTCCAAAGACTGATGGATGGTATTGGTTAACACCTACTAAAACCCTGGGTTACCTAGCTGACATAATAATATTTAGCAAGGACATGGTAGAATATGCTGAAAGACTGAGGGCATTTTGAATTGGTTGGACTAGGCCAATTTATCCTTAAATATTGATAAATACCACTTCACGGCCTCTCAGGTACATTACCTAGGTCATTATATAAGTCATGAAGGACTAAAATGTGATCCTCATTTAGTCGAAGCCGTCCTATACTGCCCCATCCCGAAAAAGTCAAAGAACTTAATTCATTTTTATGGTTGTAAAACTGTTATTGTAGGCTCATTGAAAACTATGCCAGGAAATCTCAGCCCCTAACTAAACTTATAAGAAAGTAAGCAAAGCTCGAGTGGACCCCAGACTCCAGTGACACTATGGAAGCTTTCAAAAACGGATTGGCTTCGACTCCAGTATTAATTTTCTCTGATTTTGAAAAACCATTGATCTTGTGTACAGATGCTAGCAACTATGCACTTGGTTGTGTGTTGTCCCAGGAGGTTGGGGGTAAAGAATATCCTGTTGCTTTCGCATCCCGCCAAATGAATCAAGCAGAAATTAACTATAGCATCACGGAAAAAGAACTTATAGGAGTCCTGTGGAGTGTCAATAAATTCCGTTACTACCTACTGGGCCAACCATTCACAGTAATTACGGACCATGCCACTCTTAAGTGGTTATTAGGTCTAAAAGACCCTAGTGATCGTTAAATGAGTTGGAGTTTACGTCTTAGTGAATATGTATACACGGTATGTCATCGACCAGGAGAATTCTATAGAAATACTGACGGACTAAATAGAAAAATAAGAACCATGGAACTCAGTACACAAGAGGACCTAATAGAGCAGCAATCTCAAGATGCCGATTGTCAAATTTGGAGAAACAAATCAAGATTCCAGGAGGTCAGTGGCTTGCTTTTTCGAGAAACGAAGTATGGAAAGCGCATTGTGATACCTGAGTCAAAACGTGATAACGTGTTAAAAGAACGTCACGACTAAGTTTTAGCCAAACACAGTGGTAAAAGAACTACGAGCTATAGGGTGGCACGAAAGTACTGGTGGCCAAAACTACGTCATGATATGGATAACTACGTCCAACGATGCATCTCATGCAATCAGAGAAATAAATATGGAAAAACAAAAGCACCACTACAAGAACTACCCGAAACAAACACTCCGTTTGAACGGATAGGTTTAGATATAGTCGGTCCCTTACCGAAAACCAGAGACAACAACAAGTATATTTTACGATGCTTGATAATTTTTCTATGTATATGGTGATGATACATATACCTGATCAGAGTACAGAGATCATAGCGAGGATGTTTATTCTCCAGTGGGTGTTGACGTTCGGGACACCCTTATTTCTTATCAGTGAGAAGAGTTCGAACTTCATGTCAGTAATAATGGTGCAAGTCTGCAAATTGTTCAATGTCACAAAACTTAGAACTACCCCAGCACATCCGGAGGGAAATGGCTGCGTTGAACGAGTACACCAAACAATTTCTAAAATGCTGAGTCATTTTGTAAATAGCCGACATGACAACCGTGACATATTTTTGCCTTATGTCGTTGCAGCCTATAATATCAAGTTACATTCTAGTACAAAAATGACTTTGTATGAAATTGTTTATGGGCGACCAATGATGACTCCGTTTGATTCTGTGACACTTACGCTGAAATCCAACGAACACGTGAGTGACCTTGCTGAAAAACTGCAAGGTGTGTGGAAAATTGTCAAGAAGAGAAATCACATAGCCTTCCAACAACAGGCAGCTCAGTATAACAAGATGCAGAGGTGGGGACTTAGTATTTCTTTCTAATCCAATTCTAAAATGTGGTAAAATAAAAAAACTCCAACTTCAGTATAAGGGACCATATTTAGTGTTAGAAGTGTTGTCACCGGTAACAATTATGGTGCAGCTGCCTTTTCGCACTATTATTGTTCACACAAATATGGTTAAGCCATATTTGGTTAAGTTATTCCCTGTACCTTGTGACAGCGACACTGAGGTGCTGCCGAGAGGTCGTCCGAGAAAGACGCCAGTAGGTCACGTGGTGGCCCAATAGCGGTTCGAAATTTGATGCCAGCCGAACACGACCAGTCGCGCCGGAGAGCCAGCCTGCCAAGAGTTCATCAGAACACCCCTTCCATTTTTATAACCTCAGAAGACGTTAATTGAATGTTCGTTTTATTGTTTTATTTGTGTGTATTTTCCAATGCGTAAAGTGAAGCAACAAAAATTAGTGAATTACCTAATGGAGTCATGTTTGAAAAGAAAGGAAACAGAATTTTATCTGATAACAGTTTTAAAGTAGTAGTCAATTTTAACTTAATGGAATTAAATGTAGAAAACCAGTGGCGGCTTGCCACTTTAGAAGCTGGAGGGCGCAGCCGGCTTAGTTCATAAATTATTTCTAAATAATATATTTAAAAGAAGACACAAATTTCGGAAGATGTTTTGCCAAAAATTCATTTAGTTAAACTCAAAAATTAATATCATAAACAACATGCAAAAATTAAAATAAAACCCACCCCTAAGAACGTGGATGTGTTGTAGAAACTCTGCAGTTGTGTAATGTGCATAAATATATAGGTATGTATGTTCAATGTCCTCACAATGTCACAAAATTAATATGTAGGATACACAATATTTTCATTATTTACACTTGCGAGAAATGACTTAGAACGCAATAAACAAAGAAATTATTTATATACGAAGTCCATACGCCTCTCCTTTAAATTAATTAACTTTTCCATAACTCTGTCGTCAAAGTCCTTCATTTGTGTGATAAGTTCCTTGTTGATGGCTACCATTTTTAGAGCATTAAGTCTTTCATTTGTTGTTGTATTTCTTAGGAAAGTCTTTATTCTTTTCAGTGTTGAAAAGCAACGTTCAGATTCAGCAGACGTCATTGAGGTCGTTATGATAATTTTTAGAAGCTTCGTCACCTCACTGAAAACAGAAATAATGTTATTTTTCTCCATGAAGTTCAATATTTGTATTGCCCCTTTAATGTCAAAGTCCTGTCGTCTTTATAAAAGTCCCAATTCTTCTCACGCTTGTACTTTGCCTTGGAAGTCAAGAGTGTTGGTTTGCTATCCTGCTTAGAATAGCATATATCTCATATAGATCACATCCTGTTGACGAGCAAGCACGGTGTGACCGATGGACCTTACTAGCTGGTGGGATATCGAGATCAGCAAGCTTAGGTGATAAAATANTGTGACCGATGGACCTTACTAGCTGGTGGGATATCGAGATCAGCAAGCTTAGGTGATAAAATAGCACATTGTTGAGTGTGGGAGCCATGTGGGGTGGATGAGAGTCCGACGGAGGTAATAAAATGTGATCTGGTGGTTTACTCCCACCGGAAGGTTGATTGCGGGTCTATAGAAGGGTTTGCGAGTCCGCTATCGTGCCTGCTCCCTCGTCACAGGAGATCTATCCGGTTACCTAAGTAGTAGTTTAGTCACCTGAATTGATTAATAAATATACATTATTGGAATAACACTCGAGTCTCACTCCCCACGGACCACCCATTCCAACCCCTACTACTCGGGGCCCACCCCAACCATATAACTCCCTACGGCACCGCAGTAGTGTTGTAGCTAGGGTTGGCTACCAGGCACCCTAGTGAAAAGGGAACGTTAGACATGAATGCTATCAGGTTTGATTTTCTTCAGCTCCTGTCCATTTCTGATTCGTCACTCACAGGTTCACCATTATCAATCTTGTCTTTGCTACCACATGATTTGAATTGATAAACGTTCGCAGTGGTGGCACAGTGTTTTTGTTAAACATCTCCTGTCAATTGATTAACTAGATTAATGTTTCCATCGGGGAATATTTTCAACTCCACAAGAGGAATTCTGTACTTAGACTGCCCTTTGTTGGTTAGCCAGTATGCACTGGTACGCGTCGCATCATCCCGCTTCTGATTTATTGTACCTCACATGGTATAGAATGACACACTTGTTGATCCAACATATGTGCTACGCACACTTGTACAAAAACGATTCCTTTTCACGATCCTCGCTCACACACCTCTCAATCAAAGTACACAACGTCGCCATTCCCCGTACTCACTCCAGTCTTTCCTTTGCAACAACAGACCTCGTCAACCACACGCATTAAATTTCAGTGAGTTTCTAGCATTAATATCCAAAACCCTGGATCAATTTGAGATTTTTAAAAAAAGGACCAAAAAGAATTGACTTAGTGATAAGCTGAAAGCGTGGGGGAAAATATCACGGTGCTTTGTGCAATGAGTGCAGCGGATCAATTCATAACAGCAATGCTAGGTCATGCCGATACGGCCCAGTGTTTTTGATACCAGGTAACACCACCCTACACTGTGGAAACACATGGATATGTCAACTAAACTAATATTGTGATGCCCCTTGTGCCTCCTCGTCTTTTTCAAAGACTACAGCCGTTGGACGTAACTTTCTATGAGCCAATGAAAACTGTTTACCGCCGAGAGTGTGATGATACATTAAAAAAAAGATGTTTGAAATAATATCTCTCTAATATATAGCTAGATTATTCAACAAGGCTTATTCTTAATTTCAGCGATTGTCAAAGAGACCTTTGGTCTTCAGGAAACAGCTATTTCTTCTCTAAACCCTAACATATTCACAGAAGAGGATATATTTTTTGAAACTGCGTTAAACAGAGCTAAAATCAACAATACTTAAATGTAAGTCTATCGTCATCAGCAAGAGTCAATTTCATATCAATTGAAAAATAATCTTCCGAATCGCAGTGCATTTAACACAAATCTGAAATGGTACCCATTTAAAAAAATTGGCCTATTCTTTCAACGTGTTATTAAATCTAAAACAAAGGAAAACGAGCCAAGTAGCATTTAGAAATCCTGACAGATAAACAGCTGAAAACAATACTCGAAGTTAAGAAAAAGGAGAAGAAGAAAGTGAATAATCCAAACGGTCAGCAAGATTCGGTTCTAAAACAAAAAGGGAAAAGAAAATGAAAGCATTAAAAGAGGAATAAAAACACTAATGCTAAGGAAAAAATTGACCAAAAGGAATTGGAGTAAAGGTCTCGATTCGAGTTCATCAGAAGTATATAATTTAAGTGAACGAAAAAGGTTGTGATGACGATGAATATATGACCTATAGACAAAGAAGGACAAGCGTAAAGTGTGGTAAGAATGGTTAGATGTGGCAACAGTGCACTTCTTCTGCTCACGTTGACTGTTCTAGATGGGCGTCTCCTGATGCATAGGATATGTGAGATGATTGTGACTGTAACTAATCTATTGTTACATGTGTTTTCTGTCTATAAAAACAATTGTATTTTTTTCAATAAATAATATATCTTATTAAAGCTTTTATACAAGAATGGAACATATTTCAATATATAAAGGTTTGTTCTAACTTGATTAGCTTTTATATATTATAAATTGTGTGAAAAACACTGACCACTGCTACTCACGGGGTTAAGGAATACCGGTTGAAGCAGTGAGTTCACTTTTCAGTGTAAATAATTGTTTAAATTTTGATATTTATAATTTTATTTCTAATACCGGTAATATGAGAGAAAAAATATTTCTCGGTAATAATTTACAATAAACATTTATGTTTTAGCGACTGGTTTCCCGTCTATAGCGATAATCTCACTTAGGTGACTTGCATTCCTCTATTCTACTCTTGTTTCCTTTTACCTAATATTTAGTGATAATTTGATATTTTTTAAAATAAAAAATTCTTACCTAATTTCACGATTATTAAATGATGAAATTAAAGTTTAAAAAACTATTAATAAGGGAAAAATATTGGGGCTACTGGGGATTGAACCCAGGACCTTTCTCATGCAAAGCGAACGCTCTACCACTGAGCTATATCCGCTTGTGTAAATCAATGGTAATATTGTAAAATAACAATCCTTCAAAACCATCAGACTAATAGGATTTAAAGATAAAACATTGGTAGGTTTATAAAATATTACATACAACAACATTGTTTGTCAGCAATATCTAAATTAATTAATGGACCGTACTGTTTCGGCTATTGCAGAATTGCATCAGAACTGTGAGGCTCCTCAGGCAATATCAAGTGGTATGGATTCCAGAATGGGTATTAATATAAATTAAGCACCATATTGAAGTTAAAAGAAATGGTCATTAATGGAAAAGTTTCCCCTCCTTTGAATATTTTTTAGCACCGTCTCTTACTACTCTTTCGGGTTACTCGTATATGAACTATTACGTAAATGCTTTTTATGGATGAGTAAGGTTGCATTTGAGGAAGTGAACCCAAATCTGCGTGGAAGGAGAGTGGAAAACAATTTAAGAAAAAACTCAATACACCTTACTAGGATTGAAAGCTTGATCTAGTCATCGGCAGTCTAGTTAACTGTGATAATAGTGCCTTAGACTATGAGGCCACACTGAAACTGGTATTCTCAATATTACACACGTTTTATTATAAAAAATAAGTTAAGTTAATATTTCACTTAATTTGGCATTTGTCCACGTATTTGATTGAAGGTTCGTTGACATAATATTTAGTTCACTTAATACGGTGTGATCCAACTGGTGGCCCACACTTAGTGAAAATTTGGCTCGCACTGTATCTTGGGAAAATAATAATGGGAAACCCTTGGTGACAGATTTCTTTAGCGAGTAGTGTTGATGGTCATGGGCGTTGAGGCGCCTTTCCCCTCCATTCCAGAATGTCACATAGTCTTGACTTTAACGCTCAGTGGTGACGTTTAAGATAATAATCGGAATACCTTTAGCCATTACTACTGCTAGTTAGTAGTTACTGGTTTTACTTTGTCATACTATTCCCCCCTCTCTCTCCACCTTCCAAACCGCAAACTCGCATTCCTTTCCCCATCCTCTTTCCTTTGTTTAGCAGTCAATAAAGTTTGAAATTATTTGTTTTCTAAGTTAAAAATGTATCAAAATCTTCCATTAATACTTCCATATGGATTACTGCATAGTTTATTCTTACATTATTAATTAAACCGGTTAATGATGTAAATAAAATTCTAATATTCTTATTTTCGCCATTTTGGTAACATTATTTTCCCGTTTTCAAATAATGGACTTCCTATGAAAATCAGACTATACACACTACTGCTATGCAAGCTTTGCCATCACGCCAAAATACAGTGTGGGGTAGAAAGTGTTTACTCATTTAATAACACCTTATATTTAATATTTTTATTACTAAAATATGTTCAAATTAAGCTTGAAAAACAAATGATTGTCAATTTTCTTCATACCATTGAATTTGTTTTTAATCATGTCCTTGTGATGGCCACCATTACTTGCAATGCATTGTTGTGCGCGCTTCTCTAGTCTTGACATGAATTTGCGCAATGTCTCTTTTGTTGAATTGCTTCAACTGCCACCACAATATTCTTTCTAGAAGTTCCTGAATTGTTCTTGGGCGAGTCGCGTAGACATGAGTCCTTAACATGCCTCACAAGAAAAGTCTGAAGCCGAGGAACGTGGTGGCCCAGAGATGTCCCCGAATCTTGAAATGAGATACCCGGGAAACATTTTGTTGACAACCTCCATTGATGTTCGTGCTGTGCGAGTCGTTGCCCTATCTTGATGGAACCACAGGTTGTTGGTATACATCCCCTTACGTTGCAATTCAAGGGTCAGAAAGGTTGAACATCAATGGGGGTGCTTCACAAAAGGTTTACTGGGTACCTTGTTTCACGATTCGGGGATATTGCTTGGTCATTGCATTCAACACACTTAACAGCTCCAAACTTTTTCTTATATGGTGGCCGTTGAAGCAATTCATCAAGATAAATTGCGCAAAGTCATGTCAAGGTTTGAGAAGCGCGTATAACAATTGATTGCATATAATTGTAGCCATCTTAAAGACATTGCTTACAACAACAACAAATCAAGGATTTGTAGAAAATTGTCAATCTTTTGTTGTTGCTTTAAGTTTAATTTGAATCATTTGGTAGTTAATATAGTGTATATATATTGTTATTAACCATGTCAACACTTTCTAACCCATCCTGTACAAGGGCGTCACGTAACTTGGCGACAGTGTCGTCGTGTGTATATATATATTTCTGAAAAAAAGCTATAAATTGAGTAGGTAAAAATACGAATACTTACCACCGCATCTTACTACCAGTTCGGTGAATACGCTGAGTAGATATAATAATAATAATAATAATAATAATAATAATAATAATAATAAATGCAGAGGAAAAGAATATTTGAAACACAAAACTAATCACTAAAACTCCCTTTTAATTGCCAATTCAAGTTAACACTGAGTTTCATCATGAATGTACTGGTACCTGTTCTGTAGGACACACCCCACATAAAAGTACTGTGTTGCAAACAGTACGTATGGTTATCCTATGGTTCGTGTTGGTCCTGCTATTTGTAGTAATAATAAGACTTTTATGTAAAATTTGTTCTTATTTTCACTTTGAACTCCTTGTTGTGTTTATCTCGTTTACTCATTCCTATACCTTATTTTTTGTGATAATTTCCAAGTTTTATAAGTATTGACGTAGAAGATTATCAGGGTACATTTCTTCAATGAAGATTCTATTTTGGCATTGTATTCTTTATTAAGAACAAATTCACTTTTTATAAAATGTGTAAAAATGTGTTAAGGCATAGACTTGAGACGATCAAGTGGGCAGACAGAGGGACAAATGAAGTCCTAAGAAGAATGGGAGTAAAGGGAACCATTTTGAATGTAATTCTTCGCTGCAAAGCAAAGTGGATCGAGAACATCCTTAGGAAGAACTATCTTCCACACAATTTCATAGAAGGCAAGGTTGTGGGAAAGAGGGGCTTAGAAAGACAGAGGATTCAAATATTGGAAGACTTGAAGGAAATACAAAAATTCTGGGAGGTGAAGGAGGAGGAAGAGGACAGGGTGCATTGGTTGTTTAAGCTCGCTGTTTAAAGGAATGGGCCTGTCGTAAGACAGAACACCTAATAATAATAGTATTACTATTTACAATCTGATGTAGCTAATGTTTGTGCTATTGAGTCTCAGCCAGTGATGCCCTTACTGATAATACAAGCTTCAAGGTCACTCTCGAGCTGCTTAGCTTCCTGTTCCGCGGCATTTACTTGCACTGCTTCGCAAGCAAGCAGTTTTGGGGCCAGCTCCTCGAACAATAGGGTCTCCTTAGAGATGAATCCGCTCACATCAATTTCCACTTTCGCCGCCTGTTCCACAGCTTTAGCCGTCTCTTTAGCTATACATTCCGCCTTCTTCAGCTTGTTCTTGTGATTGCAGTCCTCGAAATCCGCCGCGATCTCCACCACCTAAGAACAGCGTCATGTGACTAGCGATTATAGGCGACAAAACATTTAATACCAACTTTGGTTTTTGTAAAATCTAACTTAGATATAATTATAATAATTTCAATTTCCTTCACTATTATAGTGCTGGCCAACATTCGTGACACCTATGACAGGTCAGCCAGCACTCAAAAGTACTCAAGTACCTAACAAGCGCGTATATTAACATAAGAAAATATGATAAACAAGCATAGATAAATAATTATACACACTGATAAATAGGTACAAAAAAAATATAACTAATGAGTAGTAAAGCTTAGGTATTTAAAAATCAGTAACAATATGCACACAAATAAAGCAGAGTAATTTAAATTTAAATTGTTATAGAAGAACCTCTATAGAGTGGATTAAGGATAAGGTAGTTTCTTAAATAGCTCTCCGAGTTTGTCTTTTCTTTTATGATAAAAGTCGAATTCGACAAACCTAGAATTGGCGCTGTGGATACAACAGCCTATAGGTATCACTTTGCAGCTATTGAGATTTTTTTTTTAAGTTTTGTGAGGCCAGATAAAGGACATGAATACCTACATGATCAAGGGCAAATTTACAAGAAATCAGGCTATTGAAAATATTAAAAACAAAAAGGGAATCACAATAAGGCCCACGCGAGAAGAGAGTTTGGAGACCTAAGAGTTTCTAATTCTGTCATAATCATAATAAATCTGGTTAGTAAAGAATGTATCATAGCACGCAGTGACAAATTTTCTTTAGGCGTTTTCCAGCCTAAGAGAGTCAGTTAAGGTAATGGAGTTCAAAGCAACAGTAGCATATTCTAATCAGGGCATAGTACAGAAACAAAAAAACAGTCAACTTTCTTAAATGATGAGGTAATAAATTAATAAGTCCAAGTAATTTCAATTATTGTGGTATTATATGGTCATCATGATAGTAGAAGTAGAGTTTGTTGTCCAGGAGAACACCGAGATCATTGCTCTAAAGGGGGAGAACTATGTTTTCATTGCCCAATTTATAAGTAAAAATATAGGATTAGTTTTCCTTGTAAAATATATGGATTTAGTCTTAGATTTATTAATAGACTTTCCATTTTAAGGAGACCATTCTTAAATACAGTTTATGTCGTTTTGTAAGTCTATTATAATAATGATGGTAATAGTAATAATGCCGTGTCTGAGCTACATAAATTAGTAGCCCAGTAGTGGAAATATTAGCCAGTACTAATGTACCATTGCCCAGGCGACGCCCGAATGTACTAATCGTACATTCTTTCCGTGGCTGCTCTTTCCATGTCCGGATGAGATGAGATGATGATGATAGTGAATGTGACGGTGTAAACCTAATGAAGATCTTAATCGTAACTAAGGCTAATCCAAGCCCTGGTGATCATGGGTAATTTTCCTCTTTCAGGAAAACTTCCTTGGTACCGGCCTGGAATTGAACAGAGGATCTCTGGTTCAGCAGCCTTGGGTTTTGACCACTATATCACGAGGTCGGTTATTTTTCTCGTTGCAAAATCTAGCTTGGGTAAAGGAGACACTCTTGGTGTTGTAACTGTATCATTGTCAAATATCTTGGACCCTAATAAAGCGTTTTATTTAGCCTATAATGTTAACATGGATATGTGTTTACCGCTAAGACTCTACTATGGTTTCTTGTAAAATAAAATATTGGACGGTTTAAATCAAAATGTTAATGCCTAATTTTTGATTCAGTATAAATTTTCGCAGACCTTCAATTATATTGCTGACTCACATTTCTATATTTACGATTTCAGGGAAGTCTCACCTTGTTTTTAATAGTCTCCATTTGGTCGAGGAGATTGCTGGCCAAGTCTACTGCAGAGTTTAGCTCGTTGGTGGCGCATGCGAAGGCTGCCTGCACCAACTCCTGCACCTCCGAGTCCACCGTCTCCTGCTTACCATCAACACAACTACTCACGTCAATACCCATCGTAGCTCCTTTATCTTGAGCCTGCTTTAAAGCATCGTCAAAGTCCTAAAAACATACAGAAGGAAACAAGAAGTTCCTCTAGAGCAGTGTGTCCACAAAGAAAATAATAAAGTATCATTTTAATTTTAAAATCTTTACCTAGGATCAATATTAGAGTAAAATAAAGTTTCATTGTTGACCGTAAAAAATATAGTTAAGGAGAATACTGAGCTCTCTTTGGTGTTGCAAGTTTTTTGATAATCAAGCTGATCCTATAATATTTATTTAAAGCCACACTGAGATTGACTGGCCAGAAGAACACAAGTTGCGTGCCATGATTTGGTCACCCTAATATTAATTCTAAGGAATCCTCCAAGCTATGAAATACCACATGGACCTGAGAAATTGACTTCCATAGAATAATATGGAAGAATTAATTGCATATTAAGGCAATACATATTAATAAACTTGCAAAATAAGTAATTTAATTATTTCATAAGTTACTCTGATATTATACAATGTGATGACTGATACTTTGTAAACAAACTGCATGAAAGCAGTGGCTACGCAAGCTCAGTCTAGAAGTAATGAGTGTATTGTTTATGCACAACTCCAGAGGTGGCGGAATTTTGCTGGAGGAGGCATTTCTCCCTAACCTTTACATAATTTGCCTCCCCCACTAGAATCAATCAATCCATGAAGTAAATTATTTCACTCCCCTCTGATATTCTCTAATACGAAGCTAAAGAATGACTTTACATCAAACTCCAATAGCTTCCATAGGTTTCCAATTTTCAAACGATACCTAGGCGAGGCTCATTTTAAATAGCTTCTAGGCAAATACAAATTTCAAAAAAAATTCTGGGGAAGGACCACTCCAAGTGGCTTCTGAAGGCAAATAATTTTCAAAAAATTCAGTCATTATGAATAGTTTGTAGGGGCATCCAATTACCCAAATATTTCTGAGAAGGACCACTCCAAACAGTTTCGATAGGAATAATTTAAAAAAACAATACAGATGAGGAACACTTATTATAGCTTTTAGAAGCACCCAATTTTCAAACATTTTCTAGGGGGAAGGGTGCAGGCCCCCTTTTTCTCAGGAGACCAAGCCCTCAAAATGCTCTCCATTTCTCGATTAATCTTCCCCTCCCATCATGCGTCAATAAATTTCTATTGCTACTGCTTCCTTGTCATAATAGCTGAAGAAGTATGGTTGCTTGCACACAATATAAACGTCCTGCACAGAAGCAGATGATACGCTTGTGCAGTCAAGAAGTAATAAGCTTAACTTCTATTCTTGCCACTGATGTAATCTGGAGGGGGATGGTTGCACACCGTAAAAACGTCCTGCACAGAAGCAGTGGCCTTGGTCTGTAGCTGCTGACTCTGGTCATCAATCCAAGCCTTGATTTTGTCAACCTCTGCTTGAGCCTTGGTGATTGTCTTGTCGAAATCATCTTCCCAGTTACGATGAGTCGGTAGCACAGAAGCTGATTCCAGTGCCTGCAAACAACCAACAAAATATGTTCTAGTTGTCTTAATTTGTTTTAGTGTATTTTTGAAATAAAAAAAAGCTAGAAAGATGTTATTGGAATATGAGTTTTTTAATTTTTTTTATTAATTTGAGCAGACAGACTGATTTTATCAGCACACAAGAAAATTTATGAGCCTATCAATTTTGTCAGTAAATCTATTTTCACATACCTTACGGGGTTCTTTGACATGCCACAATTGATATGAGATAAACGGCCTTAATTCACCTCCGAAGAAAGTTATGCTACAGATTTTTATCACTCAAGAATAATTGATTGACTTGATTTTGGTTTGTTTGACCCCACAAAAATTGGGTCGTGAGGCGAGTACCAAGACCAACGAAATATTTAGTAAATAGAGTGTGAATATTACATTTTTGGATGATTTTTAGTCCCAACAATGTACTAAGGAAATTAAATTTCTGGATATTACTATCCAACAGGAATCACTAGTAAACTTGTTTATCTTGCATGATATTTTGTATTTTTAGGTACACCTAATTAAACTGACAGTGCATATGACACGTGTTTACCAAGGTCACGCACATTATACGCACATATTTATCTATCTATATATATACTCATCTGTATTATATTTTTATATATAATATATTTTTATATGCTACATAAATACACATTATTAATATAATACTTGAAACCACGTGCTATGGTGTATAATGGAATATGGTAGAAAGGAACGTCTGAAAGATCTTGTTTCCTATCAAAATTTACTACTATATATAGCAGAATTCTGATAGGGGAAAATAAATTTCCTAATACCTTTCTTACAATGAACAGTTTTTTTTGCTCACTTCAGTGGTCGCATGGTCTAAGGCGTCACTCTTGCCATAGACTATTGATGACGAAGAGATTGTGGTTCAATCCAGGCCTGGTGTATTGAGGGTTATTTTCTCTAAATGGTTCCCCACTCTCTCAACACAAATGTGGGTACACTTTCTCTAAATTCAACCCTCCACATTCCTAGCTCATTAGCATGGGGTTTAAAAAAGTTTTTTTTACATGGTTACGTTTTAACACGGAGTTTTGACTTTTGAATATTATATTAATGATAGGCTTATACATAACTGAATACAAAGAGCCCCCAAAAAGATATGAAGATAGGGCCCCCCAAGCCATAAATATATAATTGTAAAAATGTAAAATAATCGCGTCTTACTACCCATCCGGGCTATCGGCATATTATTTTGGTATGGATAAGTAATGTAGAATTCAGAGGAAGTGTACACACATTTGCGGGGAGAGATAATGGGAAACTATTTAACGTAAGATCCACCTTAGTACGTTTTCAAACGACATTTCCATCACTGACGAACCAGACAAAACGAGACTTCTGTATTTATATTCTAGTCTCAGGTGTCAACCAATCTACCGGTATACGAATAAAAACGTTTCGGGTCGTAAAGGGGATTGGATGGATTTTAAGACCTTATTCTTTTGTCACTAGTCCATCTGTGAAAGTAATGATGATAATAATATAAATTCAGAGGTAGACTGGCGGATTAAAAGTGGATATTGACATGCATTAATGAATACCACCGTATCCGTGTTTCAGAGGTAGCTGAAGTGGTGTAGTGAGATACTATTATTATTAGTAGTAGTACTTGTTGTTGTTGTAAACTTAATTCAGAGGCCATTTCAGATACATTATCGATAATAAAGTCACTATTGTCCACTTAAAGCATAACCTTGTACTTTCTATTGACACGAGGAAAAAACCTTCTAAATTGTAAGACAATAGTTGGGAGTCTATTTTCTAAATATTTAAGTTTGTAAAAACACCCCCGCTACTTGTAAGATTACAAAGCTAGTTACAGTCAGTATTCGCTAGAGAAATTATATTCTATTTTTTACTTAAGAATTTGTTTATAAACAACATCAATAAACAATAAACGGGAAGGCTCTACATTTTCCATAGTTCATTTTCACAAATGGTGTATTCTGGGCACTCTCAGACTCACTCATTGGAGGTTTTTAACATCACCATCATGAACAGCTTCCAGGCACTGACTGGGTCTGTTTGGCACATGAGTCTCTCCACCTCCTCCTTTCCTCTCACCACCTCTCTCACCACCTTAGCCCATTCCTCTCTTCTCTCCTCCTTACTCCCTTCAGTCACCTGTCCCTTGGTCTTCCTCTCGGCCTTCTCACATTTCTCATGAATAAAATGTAATAACAATGATCGTTTATAATTGAATGTATAATTATTTTAGTTTAAAATAGTTTCGGTGGCCTAAATCATACGGTCCCACCGGGATGTTTCTTAGTGTCCCAGTCCACCCCTGTTGAGATTAATAAAGATGTACTTACATTGAAGCTCACAAGAATAACGGCAAATATGTATATATATCGGCACTCCATGTTTGTTAACCAAGCTTGATACATTAGTGAACCATTCATGAGTGCTACTTTTATACAATAATAGTGCGTGAAAAGATAAATTATTATTATTATTATTATAGGAAAAATTAAATTAGCTCACCTTAGATTAGGACAAAAATATGTTTTGAAATATGTTTAAGAAGATACAAGAGTCTGAAATTAAAGTACAATAGCCTTTTGACGTAGACGTTATTTATTTATTTTGATTATTAAGAAGATAACAGGTTAAGTGTTATTGGGAAATACACTTAAGATCCAATATTATGATTGATACTGTAATAGCTCGATACAAAATCACAAACAAACCACTTGATCCACTCTGGTGATCACGGCAGACCCTCTGCGTGGGAAGTCAGTGCCCGAGGCAGCCTTGAAAGAAGACTCCCCTTTCTACTGCCATACCAACCACTCACGCCAACTCATATTAACACCATCATTCTAAAAGGGTTATTGTTATGGGGGGAAACAAGTGGCGCAACCTTTATTGTGCAAAGTGTCAACAATCAAAACCCACTCTTTAGATCATCCAAAGGTTATGCTTCGCACTTTTTAATAATGTTTTTATCTCAAATAGTCATAATTAACTCATAACAAATACCTGTCACCTGACACCATGGTTGATGGGCCCAGGGGTTAAATAAATATATTTGATTATAAATACGATATTTTATTCGCACAATTCGAAAAATCGGAAGTAGCTCATCATAAATTGTTGTTGTAGTTGTGGAATGTTCAGAATATTACTACGTAGTCATTCACAATTCACTTTGAAGAATCATAATTAATACAATCAAAATATGTATTGGTTTGTTGTCTAAATGTCTGTCTATTCACTGTGTCACCCAATTCGTTAGAAGATGTGGATGGTGGGGAGAAGGAAAAGGTTCTTCACGAGGCCTGTTAGAAGATGTGGATAATGGGGAGAAGGAAAAGGTTCATCACAGTGCCTGTTAGAAGATGTGGATAGTGGAGAGAAGGAAAAGGTTCATCACGAGGCCTGTTAGAAGATGTGGATAATGGGGAGAAGGAAAAAGTTCATTACCAGGCCTGTTAGAAGATGTGGATAGTGGGGAGAAGGAAAAGGTTCATCACAAGGCCTGTTAGGAGATGTGGATAGTGGGGAGA
>CABFOW010007654.1:0-22666 GCA_902141385.1 Timema californicum | reverse complement strand
CTATGAAGCAATCCCGTCTGAATAATGGGCTATTTTGCCAGTATTTAATAAAACCATGCTTAACAATGTATTGTTTATGTGAAGAATAAAGCAAATTACTA
The DNA here is from genome assembly GCA_902141385.1 of Timema californicum. Lineage (NCBI taxonomy): Eukaryota > Metazoa > Arthropoda > Insecta > Phasmatodea > Timematidae > Timema > Timema californicum. The sequence continues at coordinate 22,565 of CABFOW010007654.1, read as the reverse complement.
TAAACTTTAATTCCAAGTTTACCAAATGCACTATAGAAAAAAAGCATTCGATGTTAAAGTGGATTTGAATATGTGTGTGAGTGTGTTTTTATATATCACGTTTGTGAATATTTTTAAAAATTTATAAATACACTATACATAAATCATAACGTTTAATCACAATCACACGTATACAGTAGCTTATATAGACTAGCAATATTTATATGAATATAATTCCATTTCAACATTTAATATTATTTTTCTCTCCATCATGAATTCATGTAATTTTTGCTCCGTAACAACTAATTAATAATTAAATTATAAATAAAATTATAATATATAAAGTGTTTCAAACCGTTTTATAAAATAACTTATGTTGACCTGGTAATTTAATCTAAGGGTGGTATTTCCTAAATAGTTTCCATTCTCCCTCCACGCACATCAACCGTCCTAGCGTGTAACACAAACGAGGATAAGAATTGTTACTTAAATAGTGTATCCAAAATAATGTACACTATCACGTTAACTTTCAAATGGAGCCCACCTGGAAAAATATCTTTTCTACGCCCTTGGCCGGAGCCAAATTGACCAGCCAGTAAATTAGCTAGAGAATCATTGCTGAATTCCTATTCTGTCCTCCACCGACCATCAGAAAAGACCCTAACGGTAGAAATATCTGTATTTTCTGTGTTCTGCCAGAGATGGAATACCGCGTATGCAATTGGTGCATAGCCTTTTGCGGCATCTCCTTCATTCCAAATGTAAATAAAAACTTTATCCTGGGGTTGCTTATCTGTGGAGGTTCCTTCACAGATTAAAAAATTGTAAATATATAATTGTCTGCAAAAATAGGTAGCTTGATCTGGAATTTGTGGCAAAACTTGATTCTTCTGACAGTCAAACGCATGAGTGATCGCCACTCATTCTTCACTCTTAACAAGGAAAAGAATCCATCACTTCTCTTCTTGTGCAATAAGAGATCTGTTTCATAATACTCGTCACCTGCTTTCAATTTTAGCTAAAATTATATGCACTTGGAACACTTATCAACAGCTGGGGAACCAAAGCTTATATTATACGCAAAGGTAAAAATATGGTAATCGTAATATTAGGGAACTTCGAGATCTTTTTCTGATTTATTATTGTACGTTTCACGAAGCTTCTCTGTTGATAGATAGCTAGGTAAATACTGCCTCATAACTTTTGCAACCCGGCAGTAATGTTTCTCTAGAGTAACTAAAGTCTCTATTAAAGATTTAACAGTCCCTGTCTAAGATGTAGGATTTGGAGTCTCCAACTCTATTTTCAGTTTATAGTTTCCCACTGAAAAAATATATTCTCATTGTACTCGTTTTCCACCAATACCCAATATACTACAAAATGCTTTCTCACGAATCTGGATTTGAGTTATCTGCACGTCCTTCGATTTTGGAATGAAATAGCGAGTCAATATTTCCGTTATTTGTTTTCAATTATTTCTTGCGCTCTTTCTTTTAGTATTTAGATTAGTAGTATATTTGAGAACAAAGTTATCCTGGACCTCTTTCTTCTTCTCAGAATAAAATGCTTGATGAAATTTACGAATATCTTGTAAAGAAATGTCATTATATTTTAGTGCACCACCAACATGCTGACATTCAGGAAGTCATGGTAAAGCTTTTACTGCATAGAGATGTATCGAGTTACAAGTTGAAGCTATTTCAAATGGGGCAACACTCACCCACCTCCCTTGATGAACTCTAACACAAGAGCACGTACTCTTGACCTCCACTCTCCAATCGACAAAACTGACTGAGTGAAGCTTTCGATCAACTGACTGCTCGGGGCTCAACCCACGCCTGGCCGGAAACGAATGAGGTTCCACGCGGCCAGACAAAGTTACGACTTCCGCCGCTGGGACCATCTAGAATAATCTACTTGTTGCTAGGACCTTATTTTCTTGTCGTGTTTGTTCTTTCTACCTGCCCCCTCCTTCCCTTGCCCCTTCTCACTGTGGATACAATTAAGAGTATATATTGGAACGTTGGTTTTAAATGGTCACTAATTATACCACCGACTGACCTAGGTGAGGACGGCAACTTCAGGGCCGTGATCTATTATTTAATTATTCAAAATTCTCTTTCGGCGTAATGGGGGGGAGGGGGATATATATCACAATTATTGTCTGGGACTTAAACTCTTATAATCTTTAAACTTTGAAATGTTTCTCACCGCTCGTGGCAAATGCGGTCGCCTTTCTGTCTCCTTATGCGAGCTTTAATTCAATTAGTCTGTGCGATTTATCTTTAATTGTATATCTAATTTAATGAATGTATGTTCAGGCCACGCTGTGGTGAACTTTGCGTCTCGGGCTTACCACCCATTATCTCATAATATATTCAGATTATATATGTTATTTGCAGTTATCTTGTTAACTGATCAAACGTAGAGCACAGGGCACTAGTAGGTTAGTTTGGGACTTGGTACTTAGATAGATTCATGTATTATTGTCGTTCAACGTAATGTTGATTACTTTTAGTTTGAAGGCACGTATTAATTTTTTTTATTATTATTACCTAAGTTTAAATGTTTATTAGGGGTTACGAAGAAGTATCGTTTTTGCCCTTATTACTCAAGCTAAAGGGACTATCAACTTTTTGCCTCTCTGTAAAGGGCTATGCAAATACCAAATTTATCATGATAAATGATCATGGTCATTTCTTTTTGCTTTAAGGTGAGTGTTTGGGTGATTTCCCATATTAATTCTAATGATAATTAATGAATAAATATTAGATAGGAGTAATAGCGGAATTATTGCTTTTCTCTCTAAATACGCGGCATATTCAACTTTGAACCATAGACTTCCATGATTACTATTAATATTAGTGTTGTACTGACAACCAGCTAATTACTATATGTTTCCTTTTCTATTGTCAGGCATTGTAACGTCTATTGATTCTATTATATAAATTAAATTTTATATCTGAGAGGATAAGCGCTTCACGCCATGTTATAATATTTTGTTCCAATTAAGTAGTTATCATTTTGATTGTTCTAAATAAAATAAACGAATTTGGTTACTGTCAATTAAACTTCTTGGCTGATTTCCCCGTCACGCTTCCTAATATTTTCACAAGAGGTTTACATAGTTTTCTGTTTTTCCCCGTCTTTCCCTACATTTCAATAATTCTAGTCCTTTTCCTACCTTTTCCTTTAGAAGATGGAACAAAACTGTCATCTAAGCCTGTTGTTCACTATAATTATTTCCTTCCATTATTAATCAATAATATCAAACAAATCACTCAAACAGAACGTTCACTTTGTAAAAAATAAAGCAATATATTATTTTAAATCAAGAAAAAGAAATTAATATGCCTTAAAATAACATTAAAATAACTTCTAAGCCCTGCACTTTACAGCAAACCTATCAACATAGCCTACCGTCGAAACTGATATGTTTTTATTTCCTGCTGTTTGGCAGGGCTGCCACTACACTTATTTTAGAACGTAAAGAAATAAATCAAATTTAATTGGCAGTTTTTCTCTATTTTATACATGGTTACATCGTTAGAGTCTAAGTACAAGAGACGGTTTTGAAAAAAACTTGATGGATTTTTCAATAAAATTATTTTGGATAAGATAAATTCTGTTTATACAGTCTTGCATGCCTGGTGTCCGCGATCTTGCCCTTCAGTAGCTTTAATAATAGATTTTATGAAAATAAAAACTACTTTTAAATACTTTTTTTGGTGTTTAGGGAATGCTTGGGAACGAAATGAATGTTTTTTCTCATAGAAATATCTATACTAAATATGGAAGCACTAATAACTCGACTTTGAAAATTTTGGACAAGAGACGTTTTGGAAATAGGTTCCTCATTATTTTATTTATTTATTTAATACGGGCTTTATCACATTTCAATGTGAATTTTAGTTTGTCATTCCGCACCATTCACCTAAATGTTGATTGTGTTATTTTAATTTGTTGTTATGGTGACTGGTGACTGGAATTTGCAAAAGTTATCTGCTGATAAAGGTAATAGCTTGGATAATAAATTCATTATTAAAAAGTTGCCACAAAGAAAATCAAAACAGCTCTTGGCAGAGGCCATAAAACTTCTATCATCCCCAAATGTGGAGCAATCAGAATAGAAGTCAAAGAATTCTAAAAATAAACTGACTCTGGCTCATATTCTGAGTATTTTATGTACTGTATATAATATGCAGTATATGTACTGTATGTTAACTGTCGTTTGTTTTCACCAAATAACTTTATATTTTACAGTTTGTATATTTGTATACTTTTGTATTCGTATATATGTTATATGTTTATATAAAATTATCTGTGGTGATTGATTTATGTATATATACCCTGGTATGGGTTTTTCTATTGGTCACAAGCAAATAAATTAATTAAATACATAAATCAGTTATGTAGGGCACACTACCGTTAATAAAAATTATATTAATTTGATAAATACATTGTATTACTTATTAGAATCCCCCAAAACCCCAAATTTAGACATATCAGAATATTTTTTTGTAGTGTTGATCTGCCATATTTTATAGGATATTTTTAATTTCATAATTTTGATACTGGATTCGTAATCAGCGACCCCAAAAACTCCTTATTTCCAGTTTATATATCAATAAGTTTGGTTTAGGGGGTTTTACCACGTTTTCGGGAAATTTTCTCACTGTTCAATGACTTAGACTGCAGTATTACCGGTGCTGGTAGTTACAAAAACCAATAAACCAAAATGATGAAATTTACACACATACTAAGGAGAAAGGAAGGTATAAACAAGTTGGGTTTTTTTAATGTATGTATTGTATGATGAGCCTGAAGACTTAAATCACATTATCACCGGTTTGTGATGTGAAAAGGGTTTCAAATATTATTTACCATCAGTAAGTGCTTTTTAATAGAGTGATGATTCCTTTTTTACTCGTGAAACAGCAGGCACCTATATGCAGTTAGTCACAATAAAAATAACTCTTTGTAATTGTCATAAAGTTGATAAGGAAATTGTAGAACTAAAAACTTATATTACTGTCCTCCCAAGAATATGTGAACAAATATGTATATATAACTTACCTTATTACTTTAACCAAATGAGGTTTTTTAAATACCCAAATTTATTTATGGAAAATATATTTAATACTACTTTATTATAAAACTATACTAATATAATTGTATCATTATATAGTTTTAATAAACGTAGGAAACTAAATAGTCAGAGCAAACTATGTTACCATTATATTACCGTTTTTTAATCACAAGAAAAGAAATAGACAAAAAATCTCTATCAACACGAAACTATACTAGTATTGAGGAAATATTAAATTAACTAATTGAAACCTGACTCCATGGCGTAGTCAGCTAACGTGTTGAGCTCGTGTTGCACTAAACTGCCGAGGATAGAGAGGTTGAGGTTCGAATCTCAGTTGGGTGAACTAGGGTGATTTTTCCTTAATGGTTTCCACTCTCCCTTCATACAAATGTGGGTTCACTTTCTCTACATTCAACCTTCCCCATTCCTAATCAATTAGATTAATTAGTACTTAAACGGATAATCCGAACGGGTAGTAATACCCCTTGCTAAGTAGAAAAAACTAATTGAAATAAATATTTAGAATCTTATATTTACTATATTTGTATAAGATTTTATACCCTGATAGCCTCCAACGATTTGAAAGCAATCTAATAAAGTAATAACTTTGAAAATGCTCTCTCCTATTTCAAGTGAATGTAGGATCGTATGGAAATAAGTAATAAGTGCGCTGCCCTATTTATCCTCAAAACTGTCTCTGCCGTAGATTGGAATGCGGTGCATTGTTCAGCGTCTCGTGGAGTCTAGGAGAGGAAGGAAGGTCTCGTATTAACCTCACTAAAGGTCCTTATTGAACCAGGCAGCCGCGTAACTGACAAGAACAGTGTCTGGGGACGGAGGGGAGGGGGACACACACACACATTGAACCACAGGTCACGACATTCTCATAGACGCCCCCCAATGAATTAATCAATTTTCAGGTACAGTCATGTTGGTTAGAATTCACTTCCATGAGCACTTACAAACCAAGTGAGAACTCTAAAAACTGGTCGAAATAAAGTCACAGATTTAAGTTGGAAAAAGACTTGCATTTATTGTACAGTAGTGCCATCAAATAAACGAACTCGGGTAGTTTTATATTTTGCACCACGTCTTACTACCCATCCGGGCTATCCACGTTTAACTACGTCAATTGGGTAGGGGTGAGGAAGGAAGAATTTAGAGGAAATAAACTCACATTTTCATGGAGGAAAAGTTACAAGCCATTCAGGTAAATCCATGATCAGCACACCCGATGTTAATTCAAACCCCGACCATCTTTCACCAAAAGCTAAACTTTACAGTTTGACCTTTAGCTCACGCGCCCACCTATACGAGTCAAACGTAAATGCTTCTTTAACCAAAACTGTGTTTAATTGTAAATTTATAGATTCGAATGTTATTAAATTTGCTTTGAAAGCTTCTACTATAAATTCAATATACACTCATTCCACATAAAAGTTGTGTGGTGTTAATAGACGAGATTTATCACAAATGTTTTAAACTATAAAATATATAAAAAAAATTAAATACCTTTTTAAATTATGAATAAGAATACCTGGAGCGAAGGGATTATGGATGGGGCACCCCAATCTTGATTCTTGAGAAGTAATTTTTTATTTCACACGAAATAAATTCATTGCTTTGCACCCCGAAGCTAAATACGCTTAGTTCATAAGTAAATTTGGATGTGAGTCTCTATCTGGTCACTGGTCAGCCACACGTGCATGACAAAAGGCGTGGTACAAGTGAGTCTAGAGACATAAGGGGAGAAGGGGTAAATGAAGCAAATAAAAATAAATTACTGGAGTGCTGAGACCTAGAGAAAATTAATATAAATAATTAACAAAAATAAAATAGCACAACTGGCTCAGTTGATATATTCATACTAAACATACTGCTATCCCTGAACTACTATTCCAATAAATGACGGGAACAAAAGATACAACAACAATCATAAAAGAAACAAAAATATACGAGAAACCAATTGAAAATACCAAAAAGAGGAAAAACAAATATATAACTTCAACTCGTACAGTGCTATCTTTTTCTTGGTATGTCTAAGCGACAAATCCAAGAGGCCAAGACAGGGGTGGTGTGTTGGATTCAAGAGTGAGCACTAGATCTCCTGCTTGTAGGTAAGCGTACTGTGCTGTCCAATTTGAGCATTGCTGAAGGGTGTGTAAATACTCCTTATACTATCTTTTCCAGAAGTGATGGGAGAAGGATTTCAACAAATTCCATCTCTAAAATCGGTTGCATGTTACGTCAGATAAATTGGTTGTAGGTACGGTAACGAGAGGAGATCCAATCAAGAAGTGTCCCGGAGCTAGTACATCTAGCTCACATGGGTAAGTAGATAGAGGGATTAGCGTTCTAGATTTCAGATTTAAACATAGCATCCACTTTATTCGTCGTTTTTATTAACTATTCCAAGGTCTGATCTCCAATTATTCTTGAGATGTTGTATTTTGCGCTTTTGATCTCATATTCCCAAAGTACTCCCTGACGTGGTGAAGCTGAAGTCTGTAAATGAAAAGTGATGGAATATTGTGATGAAAATTGTTGAATGATTTGAGTGTGGTATTGAGGTATATGATCGTTAATGCTTTTATTCAACTGATGAGTGGTATCTGTGAAGTTTGTCCCACACTCAGAAATATGATTATGAGCAGAGCCCTATTCTTTAAACAAAGTGGTTGAGGGAAGCGATGAATGCATCAGAAGTAAGGTCTGTGACGACTTCGAGGTGAACTGCCTTAGTTGTGAAGCATACAATAAAGCAGAGATTAGCTTTGAAAGGCTGGAGGTGTCTGAGCGTGTGTAAATTACTGATAATGGACCTCTATAATCAATTCTAGATGTGATAAAAGGAAGTGAGGGATTCACTCAAAGTTCAGGTAGATCACCCATCATCGGAGTTATGAGCTTAAGTTTGTGGCAAATGCAGCGAATAAATTTGAAAATTCGAAATCAAAGTGCGCTGTGAACAAAGAGGATCCAGAATCGATGAGACAAATAAACTGCAGCAGTTGAGGTTCAGAATGGAGATGCTTGAGATGATGGTGATCGATGATCAGGTTGACAATATGATAATGTGTTGGTAGAACAATAAGGTTTTTAGCTTCATAAGCTATATTTGAGTGACTGATTAGTCAGTATACTCTGAGTATTCCCTGGCTGTCCAGGGATGGGGATAAGCGTTAAAGTTTCATGCAGCGTGGTGGCTTATTCTTCGTGAGCTGTATATGGCAGTGAAGGTTCCAGATCATAACTTGATAGAGGAGTTCAATGGATTAAGTGAGCTCTTGAGGGCTGAAGGGTCCAGTTTGGCAATCATTTGATTAGCAGTGTTTAAGGAAGCAACGTACAAAAGCCATTTTGTTAATGATTTATGTACATGACGAGAGCTTGAAAAGTAATGTTTGAATCGAATCAGTAGAAGGACTAACAATGAGAACATATAATGGTGAGGGTTTAACTTCGGGATACGCCGCTTCAGCCACAGAAATGAATCAAGAAAGGTGGAAGAGATATCCATGGAGGACCATACCACCACAGGAAATGATAGTTGATATTTGGAGGAGATAAATCTCGAAAGGCACAGTCCACATAGCTGTGGGAAGAAGCGATATGCATTCAAATGTGAGGATATATCCAGTCCTGTATCTGTGCAATACGATTGGCCACATACACTTTGAGCCGATAAGGGTGTATAAATCATAGAGAGGACACTCGTGGAGTCTGATCATCTAGAATCATTTTTGAAATTTAATGGTAAGAGGTTGGTATAAAAATACATAAGTTTAATAAGTTAGTGAGTGGTGCAGAGCTCTGAGCGAGATATGGAATTTCTTTAGAGGGAAGATACACGTTATTTGGCGATGGAAATCAAGACATCTGAGGTATAGGCAACATCCATCTCCTCTCTCACCGGCATCACAGAACCCATGTAGTTTAATCTTAGAAGCAGAAGTGAGATATAAATAGTGCGGTATACTAATGGCACCTAAAACGGGAATATTCTTCAATAATATATCTCATATGATATCAATATCAGTAGGCAAACGTAGTCTCCGCTGTGGGCCTAATGCCCATAACATCTTAATGAGAGACATCACCCAGAACACTACGAGGGGTTAACCAGTCACAAGAATCATATATTTAGCCACGATTGAAATAGCGTTACGCTTTGTAGGCTTGTAGGCGTTTCCTGTCACTCACATGTGATAGGAGAGGTTGACCGAATCAGGCGTCCACTGAAGCCTGAGAATGCTAAACAGTGTGGTATGATGTCATAAAATAGAAAGGGCTTCTATGTGCTCCCGTGGCACTGCATTAAGAAGTTGAGGCGTAGTCTATTACTCGACAATTAGCGAAGTTCAAAGCCTTCTAATTTTAATAACTTTGTCAATTTATCTTGAAGAAGAAGCTAATCATCTGTTGTGTGTTCTCCAAAAACTGTATCTTGTACGATAATTGGTGTTTGTGAGGTTTTGGATGCACACGGGTAGTAGTGCCCTTCATTCTTCACAAACTGTCGATAAGTTCTTAGTACAAGACAGATGAGGTAATTATATACGTAACAATGCTCATTTGGTAGATCCTAAGAGGTATTTATGGACTGTCACGCCAGTAAATCAATTGGTAATTTTGATCATCAGGGAGTATTACGATATGTATGTACATCTGCCTAGTATCACATTAGAAATGAGAAAGCTGTGGGGTGGCAACGGAAGTGAGCAATCAAATCACTAATATCATTTTGAAATTCAGGCCAAGGTAATAAACCCTGAAGTGATGAGTCTGAGTTTGAAGTGCGGGAACTGGTATCAAAATGACCCGAGCTTAGTTGTGGAAGAAGTTGATTTTACGACTCCATGGTGGGGCAGGAAGTAGTCTGAATTGAGGCTTAGCAGCAAATTGTCATTCTACGCTATTCATTCTATTTCTTTCAATATCTAATAGGAGGTGATATATCTTTAATAAGAGTCCCACTACATATCCGGTAACATCAAGAAGGTTCTTGGGAACAAAATTATTTTCACATAATTTTTCTTCTTTTGAGAGGCCCCTGATGTGAGGAGGTTCTTCAAGTTTCCAGAAGTTTTTCAGTGAAGAGCTAAGGTTGTTATAATTGGTAGAGAGAAGATTGTAGCACCATTAAAATGGTCTTAAGGTACACTGGGTGTGGAGCAGTGAGTGGGTCCCATAGGAACGATATCAAATACCGTACCAAAGTCAATGGGCGGATTTTTACTGATATAATATTGTTCAACAGTCTTAATTTGTGCAAACATTTCTTTATCTAAGAGGATATCGATGGGTACGGGGGTGTCTAATGTGGGGTTAGCTAAGACATAGGCAGCCATATTCTTTTTTAATGACCGATGAAAGGGCTATACGAGGGATATCTGAAGATATTTGATCAAATATTGATATGAAAGATTATATTTTCATTCAGAGACGAAATATTAAGATGAGTTAGGCCCTTAGTACTTACCTGGGTTTTGAAAATACGATTGATTGACCTTGAGGTGCGAGTGCGTTTAGCGTGTAAGAATTGAGCACATTATTCTGTGATGAACAATGAAGCAGAATCCAATATTCCGTGAACAATAAGGGAACACTATCAGCTGTTGAGAGATTAAAAAGATTTGTTGATAAAAGTACGATGTTATGCAAGTGGAACAACCCAACAAACAAAGTATCTGGGGTTAATACTTTAGCTGAGGTTTGTTGACGTTAGTATTTGGTGAGACCAACTGGTACTCGACCCTGATTGGCTTAAAGCTCGTCACGTGACCACGCCTACGCCCTCTCACTCTGATTGGCTGTTAGGTTCCCCCTCTCGCACCCCCATTTCCCCTTCTCCCTGACCACCTTTCTAAGGTTTGTATGTGTGGGAACAGCGCTGAAATAGGTATTATTTATATCGATGGCTGAAAACAGTGCTTTCCCCCTCCCCCTCCAAATTTGAACCCACTTTACCCTCTGATTATATCCATGACAACATGGGGTTAACGACCTGTTGTCCTCCTTCAATGTCGCAAAGGATAATTTCAACAGATTTTTCTATAGATCTTCTATGTTGCAATGGGTTTTCCCTGATGACTGTCGCCATTTTGGTGGCTCGACAAAACCGAAATAGAACACAACCTTAAATGATGTCACAACCCTCCACGGCAATGGGGTTTCCCTGATGACTGGCGCCAGTTTGGCGGCGCAACAAGACGAGTCAAGATAGGAATAGATCGCGACCTTGAAACCATGACTATGGCAACTCTCCCCCAGACTTGGGTTTTCCCGATGACGTCATTGCACTGTCGCAACCCTGATGACTCATACCTGTCACCAGTTTGGCTGCTCAAAAAGGAAGGAATATATCATGACCATGAATGATGTCACAACCCTACCCAGGCAATGGGTCTTCCTTGATGACTGGTGCCAGTTTGGTGGCTTGACAGGACAATCCTCCTTGATCTGCGTGACGTAATCATTGCGTGTGATGTCGCAATACTTACCCCTGAATTTTCCCGGTGACTCATACCTGGTGCCAGTTTGGTGGCTTAACAATACAGGAATAGTTCACGACCTTGAATGATGTCGCAACCCTACCCATGCAATAGGGTTTCCCTGATGACTGGTGCCAGTTTGGTGGCTCGTGTCAAGTTGATGTGATCTATAAATAATATGTGTGCCATATCACGTTTGAGTTTATATTTTAGAAACAGGCTATGGGAAGGTCGGTGTTTGATCTATCAGAAAGTTATTTTTGGGGGTAAATTTTCATAAATCATTTTCAACTTTTAACTCTTGAAAATTTGGATACATTCCCTTAATAAAACTAATTTATTCAGCATTAATTCTTTCTCATGTTAAATATTAAACATGTAGAACGATGTGCAGATGTGTGTGTGTGTAAACAGAATATATATGTATTAATAAATATTCAGGGTAAACTAAACAAATCCACGCCATAGTACTCAATATTATAGATTCCTTCATCAGCGTCGAGCATATTTAGGGAGGTTTTTCTAACATAATTTTCAATCTCCCTTCGTGAAAATGTGGGCATAGTTCCTCTAATTTTGGCTTACACTTTAAGTGGCTAACTTGTTTTCTGTGAATGTATTTTTTATGTCAACAAAATATAGTTTCGATCATAGAATGATATGTAAAATTTATTGAATATTACTTATGAATTTTTGTAAGAGTTATATATATTATTTCATCAAAATATAATCGTGAACATTAAATTACTTTGTTGTTTAAGGGGCTTAATTGTTTCATGTAAATGCTATTTATTATGTCAACAAAATATAGTTTCGAGTATTAAATGATATTTAAAATTGTATTTTATATTAATTATGAATTTTTGTGAAAGTTATATATATTATTTCATCAAAATATAGCTGCTAGCATTAAATAATATTTAATAAAACTGTTGTTTCTAAAATAATTTTCATTGGTGGCGTAGTTGAGTAACGCGCTTGTTTAGAGTAGTGGCATACGGTTGAGGACGGGGGAGTTTGAGGTTCAAAACTCTGTAGGGTAAACTAGGGGTGTTTTTCGCTCTCGCTCTACGCAAATGTGGATTCAAACTTTCCAATTCCTAATCCAGTTGGACTCGCGGTTCTGCTTCTTCGTTAAATCTGTTGTAATACTTGGTTTGGTTAAAGTGTATACATAGAGAAGAACCAGTCTCGTAAACATTGTTAACTCTCTAAAAAAGGGCATAGTGATAGATACACGCTTTGGTGACGCAGTTGGCTAACTCACCAGATTCGTGTTGAACTAGACTACCGAGGATGGGGGAGATTGAGGTTCAAATCTCGGTCGGGTAAACTGGGCTGATTTTTCCACTCTACCTCCACCACGCATATGCGGATACAACCTTCCTAATTCCTAGTTTATTAGCGTAAATAGTACTTAAGCGTATTATAACCCAAACGGTAAGTAATACGTGGTGCTAAAAAAGAGTAATATAGTGGTAATCGCTTCTTCAGTGGCCGCATGGTCTAACGCTCTACTCTTGCATTAGGCTATAGACTACTGATGACGGTGAGATTGAGGTTAGAATCTCAGACAGGTGTATTGAGGGAGGTAGTTTAAGCCTATCCTGCACTTGGAAAGCTATGTTAATGATTTAACCCTCTCATAGTTGAATAAGTACAGTAACACTAATATTGTATAAATTGGTGGTCGCAGGGCTACAAGTTATCAGGCTCGGACTAAATTAAATTTACGGGGGACCGCCCATCTGGGCTATTCGCATATTTATATTAATGGAACAGGAATCTATAATAATAAAAGGAAGTGTTTGTCTGTTTGTTTGTTTGTTTGTTTGCGATGCCCAGCCAAAACTACGGCACGCAGAGCTCTGAAATGTTTAACATAGAAGTACGGGAGGGGGTCCGAATGCACCTCAAAGCAGGATTTTTAAATGTTTAATTAGACTATTTTTTAACACAATACCACAGTAGGTCACGGGCAATGGCGTGTGGGATTGCTAGTTATGAACAATTTTAAAGATAAGTGTGCCTTCATTTGCGTGAAGGTAGATAATGAAACCATGAATTTATCCGACCATATTTGAACCCCATCACTGACAAAAAAAAGACTCGGTCCTTGGGTATCAATCTACCATCACAATGCATTTTATACCTGCATTGATGGTCGCATGGTCTAAGGCGTTGCTATACGGGTGATGAGCGAGTGATCAACGTTTGAAGCAATTGCGGGTACACGTTCTACCTGGTCTAGTAAAATCTGGTCGCCCGGCAAAACCCCTTCGAAAATGGTGAGGCACAGAAATTACGACCGTTCTAAAGATATCTAGGTTCGAATCCCGGTGTGCGCACAATCTAAATTTGTATACTTGCATCGATGATCGCATGGTCTAAGATGTAACTAGACGGCCGATGACAGAGTAATCAAAGTTTGAATCAAGTGCGGGTACACATTCTACCCGGTGTAGATTAATCTTGTTGACTGGTAAAGCCCTTTATAAAATGGTGTGGTTGCAAGAAGTACGACCGTTATGACAGACATCAGTTGTGCTAAAGATATCGAGGTTCGAATCTCGGTGTGCACACCGTCTAAATCTCAGGCTCATCTAATTCCGTTGAGAGAGGTTTAAACTGTAGGTATTTCTCCCTCTGGAACATTTTTTTAATCATCCCTACCGCACGTTTTGCCAGAAATGGTAAGTGTCATTAATATAGTTATGGCAGGGGGAGGTCGTGGGTTCGAATCTCGCTCGGCTGAACTGGGGTGGTTTTCTACTCTCCCTCGCTCCATGTAAACACTAGAACATTACTAACTTACTCCTCCGATCCATGACGAATACCAACATGCACGCATGTCGACGGACGATGCCAAACAACAAATTTTAGTTGGTTTTTGATGGTATATTGCGGCCTCTGACTGAGTATTATAAATCACCGTAAGGCTTCTGAGGCCCCTGATTGTGCATAATCAGAGCTGTGTCAATGCTCTCTAGTTGCGACATCACCGTGAAAACCCGATTACCACATAGGGGGTTGCGACATTGCAATGACGACACCGGGAAAACCCATTACCACATAAGAGGTTGCAACATATGATTATATGGAGGGGGAGTGGGGGGAAGTGAAAGGAATCTCAAGGCAGGGGAACCATTTATAACACTCTACCCCAAATGGTCGTCAGGAGAGTTTCATGCTGTTTGCTCCGGCAAGTGAAAGGCAGTTCAACAGAGCGAGGGAGCAATCACTGTAACTTATTTCGTTCTGTGTCGTGGCGATGTAGTGAGGGTGGGGAGTGAAGGAAAAGTTAAAGGGGACTTAAGGCCGTGATAGGCTGTCAGCTATTCGGTGGTCACACTCTTATCTAAGATGCCGGCCAGAGAAGATGGTCGCTAGCGATGCTGAAGGAGGAACACCCGGTGCCTTGGACTCCACACCAATAGTGTTANAATAGTGTTAAATTTAATTTAATAGGGCGTTTGATTTATGCCACCTAGCATCCTTGGCAATGAGTAAGAGACTTGTGGTGTATGAGTAGAGTGCGGGTGCTTCTGGGTAGTATTCACATTGTTGGCTGATTCAACATGTGACTCTTTAAAATGTAAAAACTTGGTTCATCTACTGTGAGTAAACTTACATTTATGTGGTGACTGGTCTTAAACATATATGTCAAGTGACACCATCGAGTTTCCACAGTGTGAAAAATATAAGATCTTTGAGAGCTGGGGTTTGTTCAAAGGTGGGGAGAGCTTGACCGTTTTCATCGTAACTACTAAACACGTTACGCAGGCTCTTATTGAATGATCCACTAATAGCGTCAGGCAAATCAATGCTTTTATTTATATTAAGAAATTTAAGTTTTACATGTTATGATAGCGACTACGCAATAAAGTGTAGGCTATCTGATAGTTGAGCGTAGAAAGGGGAGACTCTTAACTAAACTACGGGCTTCTGAGCTTAGAGTTGACATTAGGTAGAAAAAAATAATTTCAACTGGTGCTAAGCTTAAATTATGGTGAATAGCTGTGTCGAACAAATTGTGATAACTCATCCAATGTAATGAATCGCCAGAGGAGGTTGGCAGTTTAATTTTCGTTAAGCGTAAATAAAGAGTTAGAACCAAAGACCCACTAGGCATGGCGTTACTTGAAACGTCCAGTAGAGGTTCAGGATTGGGAAGTAACATTTATATACAAAACTTAAATACGTGTGCAATTAACATATATCGTCTTGATTCTGAATTACATCTCAGCATTGTAATATTCAATTTCATCCTAAACAATCTTAGTTAACAGCACTACAAACTAGAGGTGGAGATCTATTATTTCCCCAACCCCTGCACCTGAAACTTGGTGGGTTTAATGGCACTACCCCAACCGCTGGAAGCAAGAACATCTTCAAACTATGTATACCTCTAAAAGATATTACTAAGGTTTTTTGAATAGTAATTGTGGACTTAGGTTTTTTTTAACTTGTCACTAACATTAAAGATATAAAAAGTAAGTCTGGGTCAAAGAAATTGATTTAAAACAACCTCTAAAATCTATTTTTAATAGACTAGAACATTTTTAAATATAAATAATTCATTACTATCCTAGCAGGTGACCTGGTGGTCTAGGGGTAAGATGTCGGACTTCTGCGTTGGGGGTCCGGGGTTCAATCCTTGATCCTGGTACAGATTTATCTGATTTCCAAACCCTTCCTTCACCTCTGACAAGACGTGTATTAATCACAACTTGTGAATGTGTGGAGTGCCAGACCTCCAACGTGTTTCGGATCTCACGTTAAACTGTAGGTCCTTCCTTTCGTCTCACAATCACTCTACCATTACAAATTAGCGTAATTGCGTACAACCCGAACGGTTAGTAAGACGTGGTGCTGCTTATAATAATAATACAATATGACAACATCAAGATTATTGATTTAAACAAGTGGTTTAAACTTTGTTTCTAAACATGCATTAAGTAAAAGACAACAGTACGTTACTTATACTGATGTTTTCAATCCTCTCTGCATGCCATTAATTTTCATTTTAGATTATGTCATAGTCCACAATAGATTAAGAGTTACATAAAAAATACAAACTTACAAATACAAAATACAAAAATACAACATGTTAATTGCGTCTGGGAAATAATTGAAGATAATAAGGGCAATAAAAAGCACAACAGAAAAGGCTAATATAATTATTATTTAATAATTACGCTGTGGCTTGTGAGAATACTTGCTGCCTACGATTGTATGAACACCGGCTATCTAACCTATACATGTATATTATCAAAGCAAGCATTCCTACGATACCAATGATGTTACACAATAGCTATTTTTAGCTTTTGTATTTAATTCATTAAAAAAATATATTGTTCAGCAAGCCTATGTCCCTATTTAGTATAAACGTAATTATGGATAAATTTGATATTTATGACAACTAAAGCTAAAATGTACAAATAATGAATAATTTCCTCAACAATGCAAGGGTACTTTAACACTCGACCCCTGCATGATCAGATCTGCAGTGGTCTTTTCTCCACCATTCTTCAAACTAATAACGTTTGGACTCAACTTCCTTTTCCAACACAGTGTAACAGGCTACAAGTAACAAGACGATTATGTAACTTTTCACCTTCCTACCCATTTGGACTCCCATTCCTTCAACCTGGTCTCCACCACTATCCATGGGTGAACTATGAACTCTACTGAGCCGACGCATTGCGGCGACGCTCCACCAGCGAAGGAGGCCACGCCCAGAAAAAAGGGATTGCTGTTATGATAACATACCTCCCCTTGATTTGAATTCTGTCAGTGTTGTTCCATTACCTGCCTTCCGCCCTTCTTGTTCATTCTACCCTTTTCTCGGTCTTGCCAGACCATTCCCTTTGTATCACATGTCCTTCTCCCTCATTCCCTCCCCTCTGTCCCTTCACCCACTATCTGTGAACATGTGATCTCGTTTTGTCACTATATATGGCTGTGGTTTCGTTGTATGAGTACTCATTGCAACACTGTCTTTGTATGAAGTAAGCTACGCTTTCCTATTAGGGCTTAATTAACGCCTTTCTTATAAATTCCCTTTTGGCATAATTTTTTACCCTTTACAAAATTTATTTCTGAAACTATAAATTTGAATGCTGTGATTGGTTGAGGATTTTTCTTAATTATTGGGATAAAATAAAGCCACGATTAATTTTTGAATTGTGTTTATTGGGGAAATTAGTTTTACTCGAGCTTTAAAGTAGTTTATTAACCTTTTGGTGGTTTGCGTTACAAGGCTCACTCATGTAGGCTATGGCCAACTTGCTGATGGATACCAAGTAATCTATTTCTAGGTAAACTTAATATAATGCAACAAGATTGCAGGGCCCTTAAATCTCAAATTATATTTGAATAATCGTGGTGTTAAAATTGTTATTGCTTGAAAGTACAAATTGCTTCTACAAGTTTACAGGTCACTTTAACCTTAAATTAAAATTGAATTGTTGTGTTGTGTTTTTGAAACTTTTATTGTTTGAAAATACATATTGTTTCCAGAAGATAGCGAGGGACATAGTATTTAAAGATATTCACTATTGTTAAACTATTTGATTTAGTTGTGTTCTATTAAATTGATTAAAGCCATGAGTTGAAGGGACTTTTATTCTTAAATTATGTGTCTATGGTTAGATTATCGAAATATTTATTTCCTGTGGCACTTAGTTTAATGCCACGAAATGGCGCGTCACTAGACATCTTAAAAGTATAAATCTATTGTCATATTCAATTGATTTATTTCTCATATATATATAAATAAGGCACTAGGAGGTGACTATGGAGTCATGATCAATTTTCAATATGGTCAAATAAGCATAATAAATGAGTTTATGTTAGCTTCGTATGTTCTGATTTTTATGTATCTTTTACGTTTGTAGGCTCAAAGTTTGTGGGTTAACTTTGTATACCTTTCTTAAGGCTATCTTTGATTGTTGGATAATAAATACTTTACGTTTGATGTTAGCTTTGTTTGGATTCTATGGTGTTATAATCTTATTTTGAACGCCTTTGGAGGTTAATATACTAGATTAAGTTGGGTTATTAATATCGATAGTGTATGGCTCTAGCATATGTTCTTACATAATTATGGCATTGTTGACCCTATCCAAAGCTCAGTTTTCGCTTATTACAACTCTTTGCTGGCTTCACCGTGAGGGTGTACGTATAGCAGCCTGCATTTGGCAGCCGACCTTCATGAGTAACGAAACTATCTGTCTACTCCATTCTAATAAGTATTGTACTTGTCATATATATATTATCATTGTTATTGAATCAAACATATCATATCTTGACAACTCTATGCCTATTATTTCTTACAGAGGGAGGCTTACAACAGATAACATTTGAAAGTGATACTTGGACAATACTTCCCCTTTATAACAATTGAATCTGCTTGCGTTACAAACTCCCTAATCTGAACGAGGCATTTCTTTTTAAGGTGGCACTGCCAAGTAAAATTTACGAACCTCATTATGATATATATTAATAAAGTAAAAAATATAAACTTAAATAATTAAATAAGAAAAATTAAAACAAATCGGAGTCCACACAACAGGTTTATGAGAGAGCAGTGCAACAACAACACAAAAGCAAGGGAAAAATATACAACTATGGGCCCTATCATCGTGGCAAGTGAAACTGAGCCATAAGTCAGGGGAACTATGGGTGAGTTTACCAATATGGGTTTTTAATACAAAAGAATAACTAAAATGTTAGTATTGTGCTTATAATGAGAATTTAACATGATTAAAAACCCTTCGTAATTATTAATACATTTATTAACAGGGTTAGTTGTCCTCTTAATAGACTAAACTGTACCATAGAAAAATATATCATATTCTAAAGAAATAGATCCGGCGACGGATTGCCAAAAATATGTGTGGTGTTAAGAGAGACGAGAGTTATCACAACTACTTTAAATTATCACAACATAAAATAAACAAAATTATTAACTACAAGCCTACCTTAGGGAACTGTAAAGGGAGACAATCTGGAGTAAAGAAATGATGGCTGGGAGGCCCAAATGTTAGTTATTGGGGAGTAGTTAATTATTTTACACTAGAGAGATTCATTGCTTTGTGCCCCAAGGCTAGAAACGTTTGATTCAAACGTAAATTTGAATCTGAGTCTATGCCAGGTCAGCCACACGTGCATGATGAAAAAGTACGCTACAAGCTAACATCAGAGACATTAGGGCAGAAGGGGAAGGAACTGAAGCAAATGACAAGAAATCAGTCATATGTTGACATCTAGCGATAATAAATATAAATAACTAACACAAGGAACAAAAGCATAACTAGCTCAGTTGATAAATTCATGCAAAACAATAGCTTTTCATTCCGCCAACAAAGATGTGCATAAACTTGTAGAAACTGTGGAGTTTTTCGGGATTAAATAGTATAATATTTTATGGACTTCAAGAAACACATATTTGACGAGTATAGTTATTTAGGAACAATTTTAACTAGCAATAACGATATTAAATTAGAAATTAGGAAAAGGTTATAGTCGGGAAATGCATGATATTGCGTGGATAGTAAGTTGTTGATATCTCGCCTGCTGCCCAGGAATGTAAAATTGAGAATATACAAAACAATAATTTTACCGGTTGTTCTCTACAGGCGTGAAACGTGTTCTCTTAGCTTACATGACGGAAAAAAGTAGGGTGATTGAAAACAAGGAGCCTTGGAAGATATTTGGTCCAAAAAGGGAGAAGGCTACTGGGGAGTGAAGGATGTTTCATAATGATGAGTTACATACCCTGTACCCCATCACAATACATTGCTAGGATAATCAAGTCTCTTAATTTACCATTTCCAGGACTGCATAAATGGAAGACTCTGGAACCTTGTTCAGCGTACTGCCTGGCAAACCCAATGGGAATAGACTTTGACGCAGATGGGAGGAAATAATTAGAATGGGCCTGAATAAGATAGGGTTCAATGAGGTGGACCGGATAGAACTAGCTCAAGATAGGTATTTGGTCTAATGAGGGGGACTGGATAGAATTAGCTAAAGATAGAAGGATAGTATGTAGCTAGGTGGACTGGATAGAGAGAGCTATAGCTTAAGGAGAATGGACCATTGTTAAAATTGGCAATTAGCTCAAATGGCTTAAATTTGGTAACTATGCTACATGCAGGTTTATACTCCTCCCCAAAACAGTTTTCCAACCTGCTATAAGCCCATGCGATGGAGCAGACCAATCAGTTGAGTAAAGAGAACCGAATGGAGAGGTCTATATCGCTTTCTCTTCCATAATAGTTTCATTATCACGAGTATGGTGATTTATTGACGAAAGGAAGGAAGGAATGGGTAACGGTTCTTTTACAAATTCTTTGTCCTCTTTCATGACAGTTTCCTCGGGTGCACCAATTTGACCATAATACATCCAGGGCCTCCGAGATCCAATAATAAAACACCCCAAAACTTGACTCACCGTTTCTCCTTAATTATTTTGACTATCACCGTAATTTTTTCAGAGTTATTTACAAAAGCCTTATAATCCATTATGATATTATTAACATTCTCATATTCTAACTGGCTTGTTTTGAAAAAAAAAATTGTTTTATTTGTAAAAAACTATAATACAAATTTGATTGCAGACATATTTTCACTCTTTGAAAAAATTATCCTAATTGACATAGACGAGCACTGAAAGTGTACAAAACATCATGAATTTAAGTTTATTTTGAGATAATACTCAGGTTTCTAACACCAATAGCTTTCACAATAGGATATGTTTAGTTTCGAGTTATTCGCGCTGCCAGGTATTCGGCACACCCATTGTTGTCAGAAAGACTATCACTAAGTTGATTTTTTTTTCTACTCTATGATTTACTATTACTATATTTGTAATTTACTGTCGATTTTGCGAACACATCCGAGTTAAACCATTTATCTACTATCAAAACATTCAGTAACGTTGTCTACAAGGTGAACAAGTACATACTTTTATCGATTCCAAACATAAATAAATATATAATCAAGACGCATTGATAAAAATACAAATTAAATAGGGTCTAGAGAAGATAAAAAATAATATAATTTTTTGGTATTATTGGAGTTGTCGTAATGTTTCAACCCTCAACATTTGAGAGCTTACATCTGGACAAACGGAATAACAAAAGATAATATATTTAGTTCAGCTAACTTTGCGTCAGTTTGTAATGTAGTGTTAGCTTTTTTCATTTACAAAACATTAGAATGGCTTTATATTGTACCAATGATGACACAAATTACTAAAATATATTCACTTTACCTTGTCACCAGTGTGGGGGATAGGAGGGTGAAAGCTCAAATATCATTCTGTTGGAGGTTTTGTCTTTCATATTTAATAACGTAATCCTTAGTTTAATTTATTTTCATCGTTTTTATCTTTTTCCATTACCAAGAATGACCATGTATTCTCTGTATTTTTTGTTTCTTTCATTAGTTGTAAGTTATTTTTACTATAGAGTTTATCACGTTAATGGCCCATTGTGTGTAGTAACAATAATAATAAGTTACATAAACTACCTTTATATTTGTCTAACCTCGTCTTACACTTACTTTAAGGCACTTTTTTCAATTTTTTTTATGTACAAAGGAACCCTACATCGCATACCATTAAACATGTCTAGGATCCATTATTTCAGGGAGAATGCATTCCATATAAAATCTTTTTTAGCTTTGGAATCATTTTCTTTGCCCAAAAGTTTTGATCCCGTTCTACCTCGACGTATTCAACATTAAAGTCACTAAATATGATTAAAATATTAACTTTTCTGTTCACTGTGTTTGTTGTGCGACTCTAGTGACCGTACCGAGACCACGTCGCCCTTAAACCCCTTTTTTCCTCGAGCCCCTCCCTCTCGCGGTCTACTACTGTCCTCCCCAAGGCCCGTACACTAAGTTACAAACACTCTAAGAGATCGCGCCAGGACGAAGGGCTCGATCAAGCTAAAGACCATAAACAATAAAAGGGAAATAAACCTATT
>CABFOW010007653.1:0-19285 GCA_902141385.1 Timema californicum | reverse complement strand
CTCCATGCAAATGTGGGTTCACTTCCTCTAATTCAACCTTCCCAATTCCTAATCCATTGGTGTAATTAGTACTTAAAGCTTATAACCCGAACGGGTAGTAAGACGCGGTGCTAAATAATAATAATATAACTCACTATTTGAAGTTTTAAATAGAATATTCATACATCCCTAGTGTTTATAGATGTTTAATTTTTTTTAAAGTAGGTTTTGTCAGTCATAAATACAAAACATATTTTCTCTATTAAAAAGTGACACAGAAAAATTAGTAAATTTTCTAGCATGTGTTGTAATCCATTGAGTAGCAAAGGACTTGGTAATATAAGAAAGAATCTTAGATCTATTACACCGTGGTTGAGAAGAAACGTCTTTCAGAAACTAATTACTGTACAAAGAAACTGCAGAAAGTGAATGAAACTATTAAAAGTACAATTTTTACACAAGTGAATCCAAGCGAAGAATCTTCAATATCAGTCAGTGTCAGTGCAGAGAGTGAGATGATAAGCCAGCTGAAAGAAAAGTTTACATCAACATCAAATAGAAATATTGAGGTTCAGATACTAACAGTGTTACCTAAAAGCTGGAGTTTGGGTAAAATTCAGCAGGAGTTTGTGGAGTAACAAATTACATGGCAAGAGAGCTTGTGAAAGAAAAAGGTGTTATGTCTTCACATGATCCAAAACCAGGAAAAAGCTTACCTAGAGAAAATGTGAACATTATTGAACAATTTTATTGTGATGGTGCTCTTAGCAGAATTATGCCGGGGATAAAAGAATTTGTTTCAATGAAAATAGATGGGAACAGGTGTCATGTTCAAAATCGACTCCAATTATGTACTCTTAAAGAGGCTTACACGCTGTTCAAAGATAATCACCCAGAAATTATTGTGGGATTCTCCATATACTGATCTACGGCCTAAGAACTGTGTATTCCCAGGATCAAGTGGTACACACAATGTGTATGTATGTACACATCACCAGAATGTGAATATTATGATCAGTGGCTGCAGAAGAAGATAAGACAAGTTCTGATTACAGAGATTGTTTATCCAGTGTAATTTGTAATCTGCCTTTACCAAAGATCTACTTCAGAAACTGTGTATATTGAATTACGCAGAGCATAAAAAAATGGATAAAACTGAACTATAGATACTGGTTCTGAAACTCATTGAATCACTAACATTATCAAAAAATACAATCCTAACATTGCTTTCACCACCAATAATAATATTAAGAAGAATCTCACTAATAGCAACTTGAATAAAAATGATAACTATAGTAAAAATAGAATTTATCAACTCACCTGTGAATGCAATAGCATCTACCTAGGTATTACTGCGAGAAATTTTAAAATCTGTTATAAAGAACACATTTCTGATTTTAAATTTAATAG
Source organism: Timema californicum (assembly GCA_902141385.1). Lineage (NCBI taxonomy): Eukaryota > Metazoa > Arthropoda > Insecta > Phasmatodea > Timematidae > Timema > Timema californicum. The sequence goes on along the minus strand of CABFOW010007653.1, from coordinate 17,896 downwards.
AACAAAATCAAAATTTTCAGAGCATTTAAAAAATCAAACCACAACCCAAACTAATAGAACAATGTACGACAACACCAAACTTGATATGACAAGCAGATGTTAACGTAATTTTAACCTTCATTATTTGTAATAAGTGCTACACTTTCATTTTTTTGTTAACTCACATATGTTTGTGTCATATTTTAAAATGTTATACAATGTTATTTTGACTATTTATTGACTCTTTTAAATTAAAAATATGAGGCGATGAAATATTTTTACATTTTCAGAAATTTGTTACAAATGGTTTTTAAGATTAAATTTGATTAGTGTATTTCAGCATCATTCTACTTTTTCAATTATTCATATGTAACAACATAACTTTATAGTAAAAAAATGCTTTAATTTCTAAACAAAACATCTAAGTCTTAACTCATACTTTTTATGTTTCTTGTTAAGGTATTATTAATCTAGTTTGAAATGTGAAACATTTAGGGATAAAAAGGATTTCTTATTGTTTTAGATTGAAAATGCTTGGATTGGCAAAGATGGGGACATGTGCTCGGTAAGGAATCTTTGATTGCATCATTTTTTTAGATAAACCTGCCTTACCCTCTCATTATGCTCACCACTTTTTATACTAATATAAGCATACAGAATGAAGAAGATGAATTTAAATAAAATGCGACAGCATTTTACATGAAAAAGGACGAGAGGACCACTCCCAGTGCATAATGGCGGGATTTGGTTTGTTCTAGCTGTGCTGACCTGTCCAACAATCTGGTACTATAATAAATATGTATGGTATTGAGCTGGTGTGATAACGTGCAAGAATAGATATTTCACTAGGCCTATTTACTTTAATTATTTGCTTTACAACTAGTAGTTATATAAAGTGAGTGGTGTTATTTGTAGGCCTAACACTAATCTTTGCATATTTTGTCCGAATAGGCCATGTTGTCATGCAGGAACATCCATATTACCAACACAAAGCTACAACTTGAGAAACCAGAGTCATCTGTGGGAAGGATCTTAGAACCACCTTTAGATGAGATAGTAGCAGCGCACTTGAGGTATACCACTTACAAATTAATGTGTCCCAAAATAATTACGGTGTTAAAATGTTAGCTCTCACCTTCTTATATGGCTTACTACATTAAAGTAATAATACTGGTAACAGTTCAACTAGAGTAAACATTATTTAAAAACGGCTTGCAAGCCCCCTTCCAATTGAAAACTATTTGGCAATTTTGACATGAAAGTGATGATGCTCTTACCTGGGGACAGTGATTGTACTATAGTGCAGCAGTACTTGCTGGACTAACATAAACATTAATTATTAACTCAACATTATATTATAAGAAATTACAAAACACGTAATTTAACCATGAAACTACATTCAATCAAGGGTAAAATCTCACCTGGGACTTTTGTTTTTGCGTGCTAATGCTCTACTACTGAATCATTCTAGTTTGTCCTGTATTCAGGGCCATCTTTCATTAGTTTCTGGTGTATTGAGTCTATATGTGGTAATTCGTGAAAGTATGATCCAATCATTGCTATCTACAATCACAGTCCACAGTGACTCATAACTTACAGTATGTTACCACATAAAGCCAAAGGTCCCGGGTACAATTAGTTTGTCCAGGGTGTCATTTTTCACTTAAATGATTTTGATTCAGCTGTCAGGACTAATCTTATGGTGAACCGTCGCATATCAGTTTATGAAACTCGTGAATTAATAATGAACCTACATGCTTGCAAGATCCTCACAATTGTATGAAGTAAATTATTTCCTATGTTTCTCAGCAACCTGCAATAAGTACTGATTTTTAACCTCAGCCTTACCTCCTTTCTTCCTCCTCAGAACCAAACGACTTTTGTTTAAAACTTTTTTTCTGCGATACACTCTTTTCAAGTTATTTTGGTGGAAAGTTTTCAAATGAACACCCGGTATAATGAATGAACTGTTAGAGGAAGTGACTTCAATAAGTGTGAGCTTTTTTGTGAACAATGTGTGCTTTGTCTTCATGAGTCAGTTGCTCAGAGAAAAGAAAAATCTTGCTACTGTAGCTCTGAGCTTAGGTACTACTTAACATCTTGGGATTGACTGTTTGCAATTTCTCATTGTCATCATTTTGAAGTATTTTTTGCATCAATATAAAATTGTTAATTGGTGCTACAGTGGGAGATATGTTTGTAAACCAAGATTTGATGTAAACTGAAACAACAAACCAGAAGAATCTTGGAAGTCCATGCATTTTATTTATCTGTCAGTCAAAGGGTAATTTTTGTTTTCTTATAACAACATTTGGATTTTCATAAAATATAAATTGCCTAAATTTGTCATCCAACAAGCTTTATGGTACCAGTCTTCCAAATTTGATTACCTACCAAATTAAACCCACACAGCAATGCTGCACGGCTAAGAAGCTCCTTATAGTGAACACTTGGATGAGTCTTTATGGTTTTTCTGAAATACTGATGCAGGTATTACTGAAGTTTATCATCTTTCATATTCATGATTGATATTAGACCAACTATCCTGAAATATATTAAAAATAAGGATATATCAATAGAGAGCCAAAAGACCTTGAAAGCTTCTGAAAATATAACATGTGAGCATATAGCCTGAATGGGTAGTAAGATTCAATGCTAAAAAAAACTTGTGGTGTTTGCAAGATAACCACAGAAAATTTATCCCAATTTAATATTTCATAACTGTACAGGCTCCATTAATTCATCCTTTGATCGAAGCATTCATATCAAAGCTTATACCAATGACATAAGAATAAAAATTTCATGGGTACAAGTGCTCACTCACTGCCTCAGATGCTGTATGGCCAGATACAGAGGAGTTTAAATGTACCTTCAACTAAAGATGAAACTAGAACAGTAAACCGTTCTACTTTCTCAGTGACAGCCACATCAGCCGACGATTCACCATCCCATAAGACAACTGATTTGAAGGCTTGATAATACTCTTTGATTGTTTTTGCAGATTTATAGCAAAGTTGCTGGTGATGTTGGTGGGCAGTACTTTTGGAAAGAACTGCGGAATATATAGAACCCTGAATACAGAGCCCAAAATCATTGTTGATGTCTTGAGCTGGTATTAGTCCAGTCCAGCACAGCTGAAACTGTTGAAGAAACAAACACAATTATGTCCAACACATTCACAGCTTTTGCATTACGATGCAATGAATTCTTTTTCAGTGCTTATGTTGATATTGGCAGCAATGGGCAAAAAGTTTGTTACCAGAAATTTGATCTTAGCCACTACCTCTAAATTTTGCAATTTATTATGTTGAAGATGACTCAAGGAGAAACAGAGTAGGATTTGTAGTCAGAGGAGGGCTGCAAGTGGAGGCAGAAGGTTAATGAGTGTATTATAAGAATGGAAATAATCGATAGAGCAAAGAACATGGAGGTGATATAAGTCCACACACCATAAATGGAAGACCCAGCGGAAGGAAAGGGCAAGTTCCAGGAAAAGATTAGCAAGTTGTAATGATGGACCTAAATACACAAGTAGGAAAGGAGAATGGAGGTGTTAAGGAAGTGTTAGAATATGATAGATAGGTATAGAAAAATGAGGAAGGTGCATGAAATTGAATGATGTTGGCAAACAATTGGTACAAGAAGAAAACAAAGTTATAATATTACGAGACACAGTTGGAATGGGGATCAAATGTTGGCTATAATTTATTTCCTTATGGACAAGGAAATGAAAAGGTATACTGTAAACGTTAAGATGATAACAATTGTATCTGTAGATAATGACAACAGGTTGCTGGTAGCAGTAGGAGAAATTAGTAAAACACAAAAGAAGGATAAAGTTATAAAGGGTTAAAAATGAAGAGAAAAGAGATCTTTATTAAGTAAGGAAAAAAGCTTAATTCCCTATGATGAGAAGCAAAGTTTAGAGGAGGAATGGGAAAGGGTTAAGGAAAATTTTGTGGAGCTGCAGAGGAGGTATGTGGGAGGACAAGTGATGAGAGGAAATGGAAGGAGACATCATGGTGGAGTAACAAAGTGAAGGAAGCAGGGGAGGAGAAGAACAAAACATTCAGAAAGAGCTATAAGAATAGGAATGGTTAAACAAGGAAGAGTATAAGAATAAGAGAGAGGCTTGTGGTTCAGTAATCTATGAACTCTTGGATGCAAAAATGGACAGTGATACTGAAAAGTGATGTGGACATACAAGGTGTTAAATAGCCAGGTGAGAAATGAGTTAAGAGGGAAGTGACAAGAAGTTAAAATGACAGACGAAGGAATAATTATGAAGAAGGGAGAGGGAAGGAATTTTGGAGGGAATATTTGAGAAGATGCTTAACCCTTAAGAGAAGGTGGACGGTAGTGAAGCAGAGGAGTATGAATTAGCAGCATAGGAGGGAGTGGGTTCAACATGGAAAGAGGGGGAGGATGCATTAAAAGAGATGAAACAGGGAGGGGACAAACTGTGAAAATATAAAAGCTGAATTAGAAGTGGAAATACAACGGTTAAACAGGGCACTGAGCTTGATATGGAAGGAGAACACGGTACCGGGAGGCTGGAAGAAAGGAATTATAGTTCCAAGTTTTAAGACAGGATACAGGAAGAAGTGTACAAATTATAGTGGAATAATGCTGATTCCCCAATGTACAAATATAAATGAGAAGATACTGGAAAATAAAATGTTAGTAATATGGAGAGAGGAACAACACAGTTGTAATAAACAAAGCTCTACAATATACTTGATCTTCGCCATACGACAGCTGATGGAAAGAAGGTATGAGCTTTGGAAAGACTTGATAATGATATTTATGAATATGTAGAAGGTATATGATAGTGTGGATAGAAATAAAGTCTGGAAAGCCATGTAAGAGGCTGGAGTGAAGAGAGCAGGTGTAATGAGAGTAAAAAGTATGTATGAGGAGAACATGAATAATTGTGTTAAGACAAATAAGGGGAGAGGGAGGGGAAACGGAGTAGTTCCAAATTTAAAAAAATGAAGCTAAACATGGGAGTAAGCTCTAATCACTATTCTTTGCTACGGTAATGGAAATGGTAATGAAAAGAGTGGCGAGGAAACCTGGGGAGGAAGAATGAAGGCGATGATGTTTTCTGATGACTTGATTGTATGAGGGGGAAAGGAAGAAGTACAGGAATTGAATGAGGAAGTGAAAGAGAGGGTCGTGAAATTCATCATGGTGAAGAATGAAATGATAGTAATGAGAAGGAAGAGGATAAGGCCTGTATGGATATAAAGTTGGATGAAGTAGAGCTGAGAAACTTACATAGTGTAAAATAACTGGGAAGAATGATTGAGGTAAAGCGTGGGAGTGGGACAAATCTAATAAGAAAAGGTTTTAACGAGGAGAGACATGATTAGGAATTATGTTATCTGAGAAAGAGTGGGGGTACAGGGCAGGACGTTACATGAGATAGTAGAGGAAACAAGGCTGAATTGGTATGGGCATTTAATGAGGATGGAAAGGAAAAGAATAACAAAGAGAATGATAGAGATGAAGTATGTATTAAAAATACCACATTGGAGACTAAGGAAGAGATGGAAGGAACAGATAACAGAAAGTGTGTGAGTGAGAGAAGAATAGAAGCAAATAGAGGAAGATTGGTGAAAGAAAAGAGGAAGAAGGCTTTTACTAACCTATCCCGGTCATGGCCTGTAAACATTAATAATGGTGATGATGATGAAGATGACTGATAGTGTTGGGGGCTTACATGGATTGCTACGCGTTGATCAAATTGCTTTCTACATAGTGCAGACTGCATATACTGCTCATCAAATATTTTATCCACAGCACCAATAGAACCGGCTCTTGTTTAGCTAATAGTTATGTTCTGCATATTAAACATTTGTGATTGTTCTGTAACTGTGTGTTTTACCCATATGGATAAAACAATAAACAACATTTATCTCTTATGATGTCAATCAGGCGTTCCAACATATCAACCTAGCAAGCAGAAGCCAAAATTTGCTTAAATAGCGGGCTTGTGGGGGACCCTCTAGATCAGGGATGCCACAAGGTGTCATGTGAGTACTATTTGAGTGGCACATTGTCATGAAAAAGAATTAAACAATAAATAAACATTTTCCCAACATTGAAGTCAATAATATTTTGACAGCCATGTTATTCAGTCATGTCACAATTAACTTTGTAAAGTCAACAGTTATAAATCGTCTTGGCTCGTACTTAAGTACATCTTGTTTGCTGTGAAGACCACAAGCTATGAACTGAACTTAAGTGGAAGGGCTACTTGTATAACTTGAGAAGCGCTATCAGCGCAACTCCTAAGAAACATGCATATATTGAACTATTTGGACTGTTTAACCGACACCAAACTAGAGTTGCTTTGTCGTCATAACTGTCAAGTTTAGTCTGAAAGAGTGAAGGGGGAGCGAGCTAGTCTGTTGTTTACATGGGTCAAGTTTCTTGAAAGGGAAAGGATAGAGTGCGGCTTTTATCAAAGACCACATACTGACTTTGCAGAAATATGCTGATTTATTTATAGGTTGAACTCAAATAATCAGTAGTATGGTTTTCTTTATATTTCTTACCTAGTAGGAGAGGTATAATAAGGGTATTTTTCCCTAAAATGGTTCCCCACTTTCAATACACACAAATGTGGGTACATTCATTTTAAAATGTCACCTTCCTCATTCCTAGTTTAGGGTAATTAATGCATGTGCCCAACTCAAATGGGTAGTAAGTTACAATTAAACAAAAAAAACTATTGTAATGACTACCAAGAGTGTCAGTGAAACTTTATTTGTGTCGGGCGAGGTAGTTTGTAAAAAATATATATTTTTGAGGGGGTTTTATGGGTTTGACTCCAAGCCAATAGAAAATATTTTAAAATGAAATTCCACTAAAAGCTATTTGGTGTGGCTCCTAAGCATTTAAAAATAATAGATTGTTATAGAACCTATTTGAAGTTTTATGCAAACCATCTTTCAGCTTCAAACTCAAATATATCATAAGGGAATCAAACAAACTGGAGGAGGCACATTTCGATGGGGGGAAAGGGTGTGGAAGTCCCAGTCCACCCTCAATGAGTAACACATGATATAAAACTATAAACAGACACACTGTAGAATGTAGATTATTTCCTCAGCGTCTGACTTAACGCAAGTTATGAGGGGTGAGGACAGTGTCTGAGAGTAACGATGGTTACTTAATTTTCTTTAAAAGATTCATATGTCAAGTCATGTAATCACTTTTGATGGAAAATATCAAAATACAAATAATAATAATAGTAATAAAAATATATTGTCAATTAACATAAAAAATGTTTATTTTTTAAACCTTTCTTTCATGGACTTATAAAATTAGGGGTTAGAGGTCTGTACCCCCCCTCCCCCCTTTGAAAATTGTTAGAGCCCTTTTGAATAAAACAATATTAATAAATATTTCAAACAAATCTATAATCAATTAACAATATTAACACTTATAGAGGCTAAACAAACATTGATCTCTGTGAAATTGTCTTCAATTTCCTCCAAGAACAAGCTACGGGCAGTAACTCAAAGACAACATAGCTAATCCCTGCAGCCTTTCTTAATTCATGTGCTTCTTAAATCATTTTTTAGTAAAGTTTTGAAAATATCTTTTAGCTGTTTCTATTGATTTTACAGGAAAATATGTAGGCCTGCAGACATTTTTTATACAGCATAAATTTTGCGCAATAAAGCGACTATCGAGTAATTTTTGATTGAATAATGTCCGATTGTTATTTAACACTTAACTATTATTATTATTATTAGCACCGTGTCTTACTACCCGTTCAGGTTATACGCACTTACGCTAATGTGTAATGGTAGGGTGATTGTGAGATGAAATGGAGGACCTACAGTTTAACGTGGAATCGAACCATGGTGGAGGCCTGGCATTCCCCACATTCACAAGATGTCTTTTCAGAGGTGAAGGAAGGGTTTGTTAATCAGATACATCTGTGCCGGGACCGAGGATTGAACCCCGGCCGCCAGCATAGAAGTCTGACACCTTACCCCTAGACCGCCAGGTCACCCAACACTTAACTGAATTTGTGAATGGATTATAAGAACTAATGTTAACATTTAGTTACTATTTTATTTTCTATTATATTATATTTATGCTAACACTTGCTGTTACTGTCATATATATAAGGATCATATTTAAAGGTTAAGTTATACCACTGCCACTAATATAGTTTTTGATTCAATCTTAGATGTTTGTGGGCGATGGCCAACAAAGACCCAGTAGAAGCGTGTCGATGCCAGATGATTTTGGTCACAGCATTCATCAAAATTCTCCAGCAACAGAAAGATGAGAACTGGTGTCTACCTGTCATGTACACAGTGTGTCTCGACGTCAGACTACACGCGATCAAAGCAGACAAAATACTCTCCACCAAAGAGCACAAGAATAAAAAAGAAACCTTAGAAAAAGCAGCAGAATGTTTGATGAGCTGTTTCAGAATTTGTGCTGCTGACAAGTAAGTGAAGCAGTTTAGATTTAGTCATGCACTTCCTCAAGTGATTGTTGGTGTATGGCCTTAAGAAAATGGCCAACTTCAGAACATAATAAAGCCAACACTATTTGTTAATAAATGTATCTCACTCTGAACCAGGATGGCTCAGCGGGCAGAGCCAAAGGTCCTGGGTTTGATTCTCACGTCCAATTTGTCATTTTTAACTTTATTGAACAAAGCGTTTTGGTTTAGTGCCTACCTTTAAGATAAAAGTTAAAGTCGAAGATAAACTCTGTCATCAATTTAAGTCAAATCCAACTAATAAAAACTATGAGCAGGAATAGAAAAAAGAAGAAAAAAATAGGTCAAAAGAGCTATAATCAAAGAAAAACATTTAACACCATAGGAAAATATTTAGAGACTTATAAGGTAATTTGAAAACCATGTGACGAGAAACAAAGCTATAGGTAAATGTAACAAAAAATATGATGATGGAATAATAGAAATATTGCGTATATGTAACATAAGACTACTTTCACACATGGAAGATAATAGCCAAATCATTATCCATGCCTAAAACTATCTGGAACTAAGAAAATTATCTCCTCCCTGAAACCCGACAAAACACCAGGAATTGATAACATAATAATGATGGAAATACAAAAGATAGGACCAAATTTAATACATACAATACTAGACGTAGTATATACTTCAATAGAAACAGGCACCTTTTTAAACCAAATGAAATGCTGGAAGTCATTTAGACTATGGTATTTACTATGGAGCAGATTCTTAGGCACCAAAGGTGTTTAATATAGGCATTAAAAAAATGGGATATAGGCACTAAATGGGAAAAATAGACACACAATAGGTGGTAATGTAAAATTGATTTTATTACAAGTTATTCCCCTAATAGTCTTTTTTCTTAAGCATCAGAAGACTCTGTTAAGGCTATACTCATGTATTAATTATATTAATAATAATGCCAGGCCTCCACCGTGGTTCGGATTCCACGTTGAACTTGTAGGTCCTCCATTTCATCTCACAATCACCCTACACATTACACATTAGCGTAAGTGCGTATAACCCGAATGGGTAGTAAGATGCGGTGCTATTATTAATAATAATAACGTTAATGTGCTAGGGATGAGAAAAGTTTATTTTAGAGGAAGTGTAGCCACATTTGTATGAAGGGAGAGTGGAAAACCATTTAGGAGAAAACACCTTCAATGCACTCAACAAAGATTCAAGTCAAGATTACCCCCTCACCCCCCCTTCTGTCATCAGCGGTCTAATCTATTGTGAGAGCTACATTTTAGAACATGCAGCCATCAAAGAGGGCTTACAATTAATTCATAAATCTGATAATCACTAAATGATACTTTTCTAGATTTCCAGTAGTGAGATTATATTTTATTGTCAGATACAATGTTTTTATAATTTGAAAAGCTTCGTTTACTATACACAATATCAAGGGACAAAATTTCAAATTTGCCATTTTTAAATGAGTTAACTGTTTTTCCTGCAATGGGTTGCTGTTTCGGAAGAAAATTTCTACTGCAAAAGGGGGGTGGGGGGCAGAGAGAAAGAAGGTCATAATAGGTTCTTATTCATAAAATAGGTAAAAACAAACAGAATAGGCAATTATAGCCATTTTAAAATTAATGTATTATATGAAATGCATGTTATATATTTCTACTGATTATGTTTTATGATCAAGGAAAAGAAAAAGCAAAATCTGATACTTACTAATTACAGACCAATAGCAATATGTACGACCACCTTTGAGAAGGTAATAGAAAGATACATGGCTATCAAATTGGCAGATTATTTAACTAAACTCAATTTCATAAACACAAGGCAACATGGATTTCATAAACATAGAAATACTAAAAATATTTTAGAATAGTTTTCCAAATAAAATTAACAAGCACCTTAACAACAATAATCACATTTTGGCACTATCCATTGACTTTAAAATGTGTTTGACACACTTGACTTTGATGTATTATTGGACTTGTTAAAAATGATTGGAATTGGTGGACCTTACTTAAGATGGTTTAGAGACTAGCTCACTAACAGACTTTACTATGCACAAACTATCTCACTTACAAAAAAAAAAGAAACCAGGGGGACAAATATGGGAGTACCACAGGGATCAACTATTGGTACTAGGGATGAGACCTAAAATCCTTCAAATCCATAAGAGATTCGAGATTAGAGAAAATTTTAGATTCAAGCATCAAATCCCCTCCCCAAAATTGTTGTTTCAAATTTTTCAAGTAAAATTTGTCTTAGAGCTCTAATACTTAATTTTGGGGGCTCAGGACCATTTATAATTAGAGATTGGACTTAACAACCAGGCCCCAGACCAGTAATTTAACACTTAACTGAATGTATAAATTAGAGATGGGTGAAACAGTAATTTTATGATATAAGTAAATACAGTGACTGTGATTTTAAAATATTGGTGATTTATACCAGTGATTTTTAACTGTGAATGATATTCATAGTGTTTCGATGGACTGATTTTTTTTCACTTTCAAACAACAGTCAAAGCTAGTATTTAGCTGCTGTCCGAGTAGGCGATTACTATCGAGTATGGAGTATTTCTGAGTACCGGGTATTTCGTATTTACTCGAATAGTCCCATGAATATTGGTTGGAAGGAAACTAATTACGCGGGTGTTTGGCGGCTTGCTATGGAATTTGATACTTAAAGGCCTAACATAAACTCTTCCTGTCGGCACTGACATTGACAATTGACATATCAAATATTCAGGTTTCATCTTGTTTTCATGTTGTCTGACTAATGTACAATCAATTTAAAAGTATGTGTTTTAAGAAGTTTCATGCAATTGAAAAAAAGAGAAAACAAAAAAAATGTATTCAATATAGTTATATATTGAAATGTGTTATGTAATTTGGGCAAAATTAGTTGCCCAACAAACATTATGTTCAACTTGAATATCAATATTAAAACTTATTTGATTTACCATGAGAAACTCTTGTAATTGTGTAATTTATTTAGTGATCTGTTTTACTACAATTAAAATATGTGACATTAAAAAATGAACATAACATAATGGCGATTGTTTTAGAAAATGTTGTTTGGAATGCAGGTCATATTATTGTAGAGTTATTTTATTTTAAATGCCGTACATCTAAGAGTAGATGAACTATACATATATTAGAAGCAAATAAACTTTAGATTAGACTGAAGGATGATTAGGATCATCAACGGATAGTAAATATTAAGGTTTATTTATATGTTTTCTTTTTGTTACTTATTTTAATTTATTATTTGCGATTTTGGGGATAGGATCACTGAAAAAAATAATAAATGATTTTTTTTCGTAGCCACTTTTAAAAAGATTTGAGATTTTAGGGTAAATAGGAGAGTCATATTCGAGATTCGGATTTGTAAGATAGAGTGGCCCAACTCTAATTTGGTTCAATTACACACTATCTAATTTACAGATATACAATCACAAGACAAGTAAAACATGGTCACATCCACCTATACGCAGATAACACCACAATACTGAATATTCATGAGAATCTCCAAATGGCAGAATACAACCTGCAACAAGACTAAACAAACTTATGATCATTTTCTAATGTATTCAAGGAAAACTAAGGCTATATCTATCTTTATTTCTAAAATGTACCATACACGAATCAATATTATACATCACAAATATAATTGTTAACACAATTGAACACAAACATGCTGTGACTGTATCGAAAACCTATACATAACAGACAGTCATACTTACCTTAGACTAATTGTCGACAAAACAACTTAAATGGGACAGACACATACAAAAACTTGTGAACAAACTAAAAGGATCTACAAATGTTAAGTATCTTAGAATATACCTGGATATCAAAATGATGATAATAATAATTCATTGGTTCAGTCAATTAATATCTTATGTCATATCCATTTGGGTGTGTGTGGGAGAGGGGATGTGTGTACAATCGAAATTTTTATATACAAGGGAAAAAACATGAAAATTATATTTATATTTACACAGTGTATGAATTCTCTACAATAATGTAATGTAAGTGATAGTGAAGGAAGCCAACCTGAAAGGTTAGTTAGTTTAGGTCTAGATAGGGACAAACACACATCTCTCTTCATGTCTTCTCTTCTCAAACTATTGCACTAGATTATACTTCACACATTGAATTTTCAGAGATGTTCCTTTATCATTAGAAGATACACATTGAAAAAACACAAACAAGCAAACAAAGATAGGCTATAGAACTACACGTTTCTAGAATGATTTGAAATGTCTAACTGAAAATTTGCAGTGTTTCCAAATTGATGAAACTATATATGGATTGAAAATAAAAAGTAGCTTGCTGAGAAATGCTGATTAAAAATAATAAAACTAACAGTGACTATACTCAAAATAAAAAATGTTTGATCTAAAAGATATAATATATGAAATAATAGTAAAACATTATTTATAGTTTTTTTAATCTCAGATCTGGATTTGGTTACCCATTGATGTGCAAGTTCCCATTGTCTGAGTTGAGAGTATTTGCAGGTGGCTGTCAGGATTGCTCTGAGTACTCTGGGGGTGTAGTAGGGGTCAAAGTCCTTATTGTGGGCATTAGCATGAGAAGGAAATGGTTTATCTAGATTTTTGTGGTTAGTATCAAAACAGTGATTGTTCATGCATATTCTCAGAGGTCCTGTTGTGAGCCCAACATATTCAGCCTCACAAAAATTCCATTGAAGTTGGTAGATTAAGTTATATTATATATCTATCTTTTTGGTTTAAAAAATATTTAACAAACACTCAACATAAAATTCTGCTTCCAAACCATTTCTATTAGTACTATAAGGTATAGCACAATTGATAAAGACAAACAAATAAACAATCATTTTCACATACTCGTTCAACATTTAACAAAGAAGTGTAGACAATCAGCAAATATTCATATCTTTATGGTAACCACGAACTGTATCATCCCCAAATTATGTAATCTAATTCCACAAACACTCCCGAGATATCTCTCAAATATGTGTAGCTAAAAAGTCCTAACTTGTTAGTGCATTTAGTATATATGCATGGCATATAACCTGAACAGGTAGTAAGACGCTGTGCAAAAACATATTTTGAATACTATTTTTGAAGTGTTTTTTCAGTCTAGTTTTAACACTTTCACATCTGGATCCCAGCACTTACACACCCATATGTTTTTAAAACATTATAGTTATTGAGTTAATAATGAGTTGAGAACTACATTGTTGAAAAACCACCTGATTGAAACTGGTCAGGGTCCGAACTTGTACTATTGAGTAAGTTGGATTTAATAACCATTGATCTAATCATTCAGACCACAAGAACTTTACCATTAGTACATTATAAAATATAAACTTGAATTACTAAAGAAACCTGCTTTGGTGACCGCGTGTTCTAACGCACTACTCCTGTGTTGGACTAGATTGCCAAAGATGGGGAGATAAGAGGTTCGATCCTGGTTGGTTGCATTGAAGGTTGTTTTTTCCTATGTTGTGCTCCATTCACCTTCCAGGCAAAAGCAGGTGCACTTCCTCTCAATTATAACCCTCCTAATTCCTAAACCATTAGTGTAATTAATACATAGGCGTATAACCCAAACGAGTAGTAAGATCCAGTGCTAAAAAAATTAAAATTACTCAAAAACTGTGATTATTATTATTTTGATTACACTTTTTACTAAGAATATTAGCTCCATGAGCAGTAACTAATTTTATTACCATTTATTTACAGCCGCAGTTCAGAAGAATTCACCAAACGATGGGGTATGCTGATGCTCGTCAATCAGATGTTCAAGGTATATTTCCGCATTAACAAACTCCACCTCTGTAAGCCGCTTATCCGGGCAATAGAGGCTTTCCCAATGAAACACATGTTCAGTCTAAGCCAATTGGTCACATATCGGTACTACGTGGGTCGCAAAGCTATGTTTGATTGTGACTACAAATCAGGTGTGTAGTGACTTTGTCTGTCCTTTTGATTGAGTGACCCTGGTTTGATTACAGAGGCCACTGTGTATATGTTTTAAGTTAATTGCATTGTTCTTTTAGCAAATTATTTATCAAAATAACTCTGCCATATTTGTAATTAGAGTTGGGTTGAATCCACTATTTTATGAGTCTGAATCTCCAATTTACCTTTGAGTCCTGAATCTCAAATCTGAATCCTGGAAAAAATTAAGAACTTAACCCTTCCCGTGTCGTTTACGGAATATTCCGCCAATCAAAATTTGCTTCAAGTGTCATTTATGACATTCCACCATTATCTGGTACGCTTCACGTGTCATTAACGGAATATTCCGCCATCACTCATATTTTTCTGTAAGTTCCAGAATATTTTGTAGATGGCCGCAGGCAACTGAAATAAAAGTATACTATATTGTGTGAACTCAGAAATACACCATAACACTACGTAAACGATGTTAGGTGTTGTCAGATTGTTTTGACAACACCTTGACCGTTTCCATAGTAAGTAAACCATGGAGACGACAAGAGTGCGAGGATTAATTGTCAAATATAAAATATGATGGGGATCTTAGTGATTTTACAACAAGTGGTGGAAATGAAGGTGATGATCTTGAAGATATATTATCTATGAATCTCTAGAGGGGGAGAATTCAATACATATTGTATGTGAACATCAAGAAGCTGACAGGAAACTTATGTCCCACAAGATACAGAGAAAGTCATGCAATTTATATTTGTAAAACATGCAAAGCTAAGCATTTCCTTCATCCAGTAGACTGTTTTTAAGCCTACCATAACAATAAAAAAATTCTAAATAGAATGCAAAGTGGACAGTGTGTATATTGACTTTGTTTAGAATTGTATGTTCCTGTCAGTGACACAAATTTCAACAATGTCTGATGTCCAAAAGAACGGAACTTTGGAACTTCCTGAGGCAAACCATAATGACTGAAATATATAAAATGTCTGTTTTTTTTTCACTTCCACATAAGTAAAGTAATAATACACTATGTATTAATCTTTTTTTGTGATTTTGATTGAAAAAATTGAGCATGTTAGGCAAAAGCTTGTTTTTTTACCTTGGCACTGGAAGGGTTAATAGTACTATTATATTTGGGTCAATTTTTTTATTATTTGTATTTTATATTATTCTCATTATATAAAATACAAATAGTAACTAAATGCCAACATTATTTCTTATAATTCATTCATAATAATTAATAACATTCATAAATTCGTGTAAGTGTTAAATCACTGGTCTAGGATCTGGTTTCTAAGCTCATCCCATAATAAATAATTGGTTCTTAACAACCAATAAGCAGTATCATTGCGCTTAAACAAATTTAACTAAAAAGTTGAAGAGTTGAGTTTCAAATCCTTGGATCTTAAATATCCTAAGGAATTGAGGCTCTATCCTTATTTATAATGAATGTACCTTCTTCATTGAGTTTTTGAAGGGGAAAATATTTTGTGGTTCCTATTTAATAAAGAACTATCCAAACTGTTTGGATGTATTGTTAAACAAGTAACAGAATTATTTGACTAAACTAATTTTAATTTTAAACTTTATTTTTTTAGTAGACTATCTTTGGATACATTATAAATATCTAATTGTTTGGTACTTTCAGATAGGTTTACTAATTCAAAATATTAATTAAGTCTTGTATTTCATATATCTTGTAGCAGACACATACCTAACATTCGCATTCGAGAAGTGTCACAAGACGTGTTTGAAAAACAAACGCATGATTCTTATGTACTTGGTGCCAGTGAAAATGATGCGGGTAAGTTGTTTCTAATATAATTATATACAGTATTATATATCATTATAAAATCTCTCATAGAAGTTTTTATCACTTAATAACTGAAGGCACACAGAAATTCCTCTTAAGGGAGGTCCAGATTAAAGAAGTTACAAGTCACTTGTCAATCCAATCCGTTACTTGTCTATAGAACTCACATTTTGAGCAAATTACTTTATGGAGGTGTTAAAATTTTCAAGTCAAATAGGTATTTAAATTTTAAAATATAATTACCTAGAGATTCCTGTTTACTGCCTTGCCTCATATGGCATTTGTTCATATAAGATACAACAGTTTATAATTAAAGGTTCTAACAACTCTATTGAATGAAATCACTAAAAATGTAACCAAGTAAGTAAGTTACATAGTCTTTCTTTATAAAAAAAAAGTCCAGTAACCTTGGTTTTTTAGCAAGTTCGTCAACAACTACTATTGGAGACACTTTAACATCAGTTGTGTTGAGTAATGCAAGACCATTTAAACGTTCAGTTGTCATAGTATTCCTTAAAACTGTATTTGGTCTTCACAACCTGGAGAATGTTCTTTCACTTGTACAAATTGTGATAGGGATAGTACACAGAATTTTCAACAGTCTTTTAATTCGTGGAAAGAATTCACCATCACTAGAGACCCTGATTTGTGGTAAATAAAACCACTTGATTTTGTTAAATAAAAAGTTGGATTTCGGTATAAAAAGTCAGTAAATAAAAGGGTAAAACCATGATTTTCGGTAAATAAAATTACTTGATTTCGTTAGATAAAAAGTTGAATTTCGGTAAATAAAAGGGTAAGACCCTGATTTTTGGTATGAAAAGTCTTAAGAGGTTGTTTTAAGGTAATGGTAATAAATTAACTCAAATAGTTTAGAAAGTAGTTGCACTGAATTATTTTATAAGACAAAAATGTCCATACCCTTTATCAACATACTTCACGTCAATCATCAAAGTACAAAGACAACATTGTTTCCAAATTTTCAAGTTAGTGCGCTTATCTGACATAATGTTTGAATATGCCGAAAATGCACATTCACTGTCAACATTAGACACTGGAATCCATATTGCTTTTATGCTGTTGATGGCAAACTATTAATGGTCTTCTTTCAGTCCACACAATATGTCCAAAATGTCAACTATTTTACTATTGCTTTGCAAAGCTCTCACTTGTGTCTGCAAAGCACAGTATCCTCTCTGAAAATTAATTTCAGGGCAGGATTGTAAAAATGGTATTTTCCGAGCTGATTGGAAGAGATCAAAATTAACTTGTTTTGTCCCAATCGAGCGAATGTCAAAAAAGAGTACCAATGTTTTCAAAAAATATTTTGGATGGGTCTGACTGATGGAGTGAATTCAGCTTTATAAGGCACTGCCGTCCTAAAGATTGAAACTGACTTTTGACATTTGCTTGTTTAAGAGTTGGAAGAATTTTCAATTTTTCCTGTGTTTTTTTCGCCATAGTTCATGTCAGAAATCAGTTTAAAATCACTTTGTAGCTCTGTCACTTTACCATAAAGCTTATGACTGAAGGCATAGGTAGAACCTTCGAGTATAGTAATTAATTCCACCAATTCAGAAACGTTGCTCAATTAAAAATGTTGCTTGGCATTCAATCAACATTAGGGTTACCTTATCATTTGACATATCCTGGAAGTACTTAAGTG
>CABFOW010007652.1:0-11557 GCA_902141385.1 Timema californicum | reverse complement strand
CTCTCCCCCCTCGCTCCTCAGATCTTCTACCTGATGACCGAGACGTCTCAGGATATCGACAGCGGCCGGAGGGTGGAGGAGGAGTTGGAGGTGGTGCCAGCCTCGTACAGCTCGCACAGTCTCGTGTTCCTCGACAAGTTCACCGAGTATCGGGTGGAGATCCTCGCGTTCAACCCCGCCGGCGACGGGCCTCGGTCTACACCCATCACCATCAGGACCCTGCAGGTCAGTACAGCGCCCGCCGCGCTACGTCCGGTAGAGACGAGTCGACTCGCGACGCTTTCATCCAAAACCCGACTCAAAAGTGAAAGAAATGTCTGCTTTTACACCTTAAAAAAATTGCTATTGTAGTTAATTATTTAGGGTAACCTGGCGGTCTAGGGGGGGTAAGGTGTCAGACTTCTGTGCTGGCGGCCGGGGTTCAATCCTCGGTCCCGGCACAGATTTATCTGATTACCAAACCCTTCCTTCACCTCTGACAAGACATCTTGTGAATGTGGGGAATGACATGCCTACCACCGTGGTTCGGATTCCACGTTAAACTGTAGGTCCTCCATTTCATCTCACAATCACCCTACCATTACACATTAGCGTAAGTGCGTACAACCAGAACGGGTAGTAAGACGCGGTGCTAATAATAATAATAGTTAATTATTATTTTTAAAATATGCTACAAGTAACACGTCATTCATTTTATCCAGGGTCTACCTGGTCCACCGAGAAACCTAACCTTCCTCGACATCACCATGAGCAGCTTAAAGGTCTCCTGGAAACCACCGAAGAATCGCAACGGGGAAATCATCGGATATGTCGTCACTTACGAAACCGCCAAACAGAACGAGAGTAAGTTTTAAGTTGTGTGACCTCTCAAGTATCGGTTGGGGGTGTCTTTACATCCGTCGCTGTTTTCCAACCTGTGGTCTGTTTTTGTTTTATTCAAGACATATATTTCCACTACCGGCTTGCTAGGCCTGTCCTAGCTTCATATGTCTTATAATATAACTTAAGACTAGGACAGGCACAACATCCAGTCCTCCGGGCGTTAATTCAACACAGTGAAAGGTTGAACTCTCATTTCACAAATAATACATTTTTCGACCACGCCAGTAATCAAAATCAGGACCCTTAGTTACCTAGGCAGTCACGCTATCGACTGAGCTAAGGATTGTGTCATGGCGGCTACAGACAGGGAAAACCTGGAAAAGTCAGGGAATTAAAAAATATGTCTAAAATATCTCACTAATTTCGCAACTAAACACTAAAACAAAAGTTATATTATATTAGGAAAGGTGGATAGAAACATATAAAATGGGGGACAAACACAATATGGCCTTTATAATGAAAAGAAGAACCCAGTTCACACTTTACACTGCTGACACTGGACAAAAATGTTGCCTGGAAAAGTCAGAGAATTTTGTAAATGTAGCCACCCTGTGTGTATAAACATATATATAATATAGTAAAATGGAATAATGGCTTGGAAATGTATAACAAGACAATGTAGAAACGCTGTAAAGTAATCGATAGTGAAGGAAGCCGACCTGAAACGATAGTTAGGAACAAAAACTCTTCTCTCTTCATTTCTTCTGTTCTCAAACTATTGCACTATATTTTACACTTCACACATTGTTTAATTTTCGGAGATGTTTCTGTATCATTAGAAGAGACACACTGATTGAAGGAACATCTCCGAAAATTCAACAATGTGTGAAGTGTAAAATATAGTGCAATTGTTTGAGAACAGAAGAAATGAAGAGAGAAGTGTTTTTGTTCCTAACTATCGTTTCAGGTCGGCTTCCTTAACTATCAATTACTTTACACACACACACACACACACACAAATATATATATCTGTATATACATACACATTTCAGTCATGTGTTAAATTACTGGTCTGATTGTTGAGTTAATACTATAGTTATAATTCGTTCTAAATCACCAATAAGCTTTATTAGGGCTCTAAAACAAATTTCAAATTTGGGCGGGGGGAGTGATCTTTTCTAAGTATTTGAGTTTTAGAACCCGAAATATCCCTATTTCAGGTTTCAGCAAACAGGTGATGCAAAAGGTCTCCGGCACAAGTTTGTCAATTCAGACCTTGGAGGAAGAGATAACGTACACCTTCTTCGTGCGAGCCCAGACCATCGACCTGGGGCCACCGGTGGGCGGCAACGTGACGACCGGTCCCCAGGAGGGGTCCCCTATGAGACCCAAGGAACTGGTGATCACCAAGAGCGTGTCGAGCGTAGACCTCCACTGGGTGAACGGGCCCTCGGGCAAAGGCCCCATCTTGGGGTACTACATCCAGAGCCAAAGGAAAGGTGGGTTTGTCGGGTTTGTTTCCCTGTGATGGATGGGAGGGGGGAGGGGTGGGGGGGAGCTGTCGCTCGTATCGTCACTTGGTGGTTTTACAGAGTGATGGCTCAGTGAGGAAGCTACATCACCCCTTATTTCCCTAGTAAGTATCTTCGATGCCGCCTAATCCGGCCCTGTGGTATAGTGGTCCGTGTGCCTGGCTATGAACCTTGGGGTCCCGGGTTCAACTCCCGGCTGGTATCTTGGGTAATAATCTCCTAAGGGTAATCATCCCAACGGTCACCAGGGGTTGGTAAACTAGGCTTAAGATTAACACTGTCTCCGCAACTTCAACGGAACGCCAACATTATCGGCCTGTGTCAAGTACCTTAGCTCGGTCAGTAGCGGTCTGTCTATACTTAGCTAAGGGCCTTGGGTTCGATTTCTGGCACGGCTGAAAAATTTACCGTCAATGAAATGTGGGTGATGAATTAACGACTGCAGCACTTGGTGTTTTGTCTTTAGATTTCAGTTAGTCTGTAAGTCGTGTGTGTGATATAATCAGTCGGTTCATAAAGTGCATGTTAAATAAATACCTCAAATAAATGAAAAAAAAATTAAAAAAATTAATCAGTTTGTAGCACTTTCTGCAAAAGGCAGAGAGTGATCAGATCATTTTATGGAATTTGTAGGGTTAATAAATTAAACAAAAATAAACTTTATGTGTTTACTTTTAACATTTTAAGAGTAACAACATCTGTTTTTTTTATCAACAGCCATAGAAGATTGGCATCTTAGTAAGTTCTATGATTAATTTAAAAAAGAGTACTTAAAATAACCTAGTCTCTTGGTGTATTTTCTATTAGAATAGGTACTATAGGTATAATAAATAATTTGACAAGTCAATTTATTAGCCATTCTTCTTAATTTAGTGTTAAAAAGATCACCTGCACTTTTTTTTTCCCTGTTTAGTCGACTTAAATTTAAGAGTAATAAATTTAACCAGTAGTGCACAGTTTACACTGTAATTACACACATTTACTCTTTAATATCTAATAGCTTAGGAAACATAATATAGTTTGTAATCTATTTATATACTCCATATTTATCTCTTACAAAAGTTATCGCACAAATATGTTCTTTAATTGTTTGTTCAGAAAAAAATATATATATTATTATTGGAGATTGAATGACGTCACATTGAAAAGAGGTCAGAAGCACAAGGGCTACGCATCAACCGGCAAACTGTAGGCCTCAAAAGTTCCGGATTAAAGCACAACCAAACGCACAACTCTGCGGCTGAAGAAGCTGATGTATCTACAAAAATTTCATAATGATGTGTTTCAGTGTGTTTTAGTTGTGAACTTTTAGTTCTACAGTTCCTCGTTAAGTGTTTGGACCATACCTTTCTGTCCGCCTTTCAATGTTTAGTTTTATGAATCTTTTTGGTGACATTTTTCGTTGATAAATAACCTTAAACGAAAGCTAAGTAAGCCCACCAAGGGATTTCCGGGGTTTGTGTTTTTCCTGGTTTCCTCTTTTAGGAAGTCGCGTTGCGCGTTTCACACTCCCTCCCTGATGAGTTCCGATAGAATGAAACCTAGGTCAGGGTATTGGGCACGTTTCACACTCCCTCCCTGATGAGTTCCGATAGAATGAAACCTAGGTCGGGGGATTGGGCACGTTTCACACTCCCTCCCTGATGAGTTCTGATAGAATGAAACCTAGGTCGGGGGATTGGGCACGTTTCACACTCCCTCCCTGATGAGTTCTGATAGAATGAAACCTGGGTCGGGGGATTGGGCACGTTTCACACTCCCTCCCTGATGAGTTCTGATAGAATGAAACCTAGGTCGGGGGATTGGGCACGTTTAGAATGAAACCTAGGTCGGGGGAACGGGTGGTGACGATCGATTTTCTTTAAGAGGCAACCATTACTACTTCTCTGTACATCAGTAGCAGTGTAAAGTTTGAACTGTTTTCTTTTTTTCACTGTAAAAGCCATGTTGCGTTTGTTGCCTTTTAATCGGTTCTAACCGCTTTTCCTGTACCTTCTTCCAAATATAATATAAGTTTAATGTTTTTGTGTTTTTGTTTTCATAAAAATAAAATGAACAAAATGAAAACAAAAACACAAAAACATTAAACTTATATTATATTTGGAAGAAGGTACAGGAAAAGCGGATATAAACGAGATATATATATATATTTGTTCTATTCTAGTATTTATACTTAGACATTTTTAGTTGACACTAATTAAGGTTAACTGGCACACTTCACTTAAGGGCCCTTTTAGACGGGCGTTTTGTGATGCGCGTCTTGGACGTTTGCTTTTACACTGTAAGCGACATGAAACGGCTGAGAGAAAATAAAAAAACGGAGCCCAGAGTTGCCGAGCTCTTCTTTTCTACCACTCGTGGGTGGATCTGTTTGTAGTTGCCATTTCAGGAACAAATAAAGCAATAAATAAACGCACTACCCTCTACAGAAGTGCATTGTTTTTGGCACCGAGATACACTCGAGGTGCCAACCCACGTGGCGTAGAGAGGTTGGCTGCCCTGCAGTCCCACCGACACGGCGACACAAAAGCTGACGCCCGTATAAAATGCCCCGTTGAATATTATAATATATCTCGGATCATCTTAACGTAAATTTTGACGCAATGTTCTATGGGTTACGGCAACACTTTTCAGATCGCGGCACGGCAGTTTATAAACGCATTCGGAACCCGCCTCGCCGTGTAGCGTGTCATGAAACGCCTGTATAGAAGGGCCCCTAAAATAAAACAAACTCAGTCTCAACATAATAGAAAATGCACTAATTCAGTAGTAAATTAGTATAAAATAGAAATTAAACTTCAAATTAACAGAAACAAATTAATAGTAATTGTCTTTTTTACTCATTTAAATATATAGTGTAAAGGCGTTGCTCTCGTGTTAAACTAGACCGCCGATGATAGGAAGATCGTGGTTCGATCCCAATCGGGTGTTTTTTTTCCCCTAAATGTTTTCCCACTCTCTTTCCATGCAAATGCAGGTAGATAACTTTTAAATGTCTCCTTCCTTATCTCTACACCGATAGCTTATGTATATAACCTAAACCGGTAGTAAAACACTGTGATAAAAAATGAGATATTGTAAAAATAAATAAATAATAATTATTATTAGCACCGCGTCTTATTACCTGTTCGGGTTATACGCTTTAAGTACTAATTACTCTAATGGATTAGGAATCGGGAAGGTTGAATTAAAGGAAGTGAACCCGCATTTGCGTGAAGGAAGAGTGGAAAACCATTTAGGAAAAACCGCCCCCAGTTCACCTGACCAAGATTCGAACCTCGATCTCCCCGTCCTCAGCAGTCGAGCTAAACACGACAAGCGAATGAATAAATTAAATAAATTAATGAACAGGAGATTATAAAGTAACATACGCTAGTTATTAAAATTAACAAATACAGTTCTTAATACAAACCAAAATAAATAAAAATAAAGTAATTTCTAAAGTAAAGTTTTGTTTGTTAAACGAATCTTAATTTGTTGTTTCAGACGAAAAGAAATGGCAGACCATAATACGCACCAGTAACGGGCCACTCCAGGAGTTCACCATATCTTACCAGAACCTCTTACCGTCCACTTCCTACACGTTCCGAGTGATCACGTACAACAAGTACGGTATCAGCTACCCGTCCGCGTCGAACGAAGCGGTTTGTGCTCCAGTTATATACGTTTTTAAATCGTGGTGGCTACAGACCGGGAAAAACAGGGAAATGTCAGGGAATTTAACTATCAACAACGAAAAGTCAGGGAATTAAAAAATATGTCTAAAATATCCCATTAATTTCTGAACGATTTAATGTAATAAATGCGTTTATTTATTTTGTCCCGCAGGTTTTGACTCCTTCTAAGCTGTACCTCGAATACGGCTACCTGCAGCAGAAGCCGTTTTACCGGCAGACGTGGTTTATGGTGACGTTGGCGGCCGCTTCCATCGTCGTGATAATCATGATCATAGCCATTCTTTGCGTCAAGAGCAAAAGCTACAAATACAAACGTTAGTGAGCACTTTTTTTTTTTAATCTAATATAATAATTTGTGATACGAATGGTCTATTTTTGTTTAGAGATTTCGAAACTGGAAAAACTCTTATTTTAGACAACCGTCTAAAGAATTGATGATACACTAAAGTTATGTCATTCCGGGCTGGTTAACTCAAAAGCCGAATAGCACAAAATCAGCGTGTAAATAATTTTCATTACGGGTTTGATTTTTTTAACATTCACAGAACATTTAACTTGTGTTTTAATAGAAACTGCAGTAGGTGACCTGGTGGTCTAGGGGGTAAGATGTTAGAATTCTGTGCTGGGGATCCGGGGTTCAATCCTCGGTCCCGGCACAGATATATCTGATTACCAAACCCTTCCTTCACCTCTGACAAGACATCTTGTGAATGTGTGGAATGCCAGGCCTCCATCGTGGTTCGGATCCCACGTTAAACTGTAGGTCCTTCATTTCATCTCACAATCACCCTACCATTACACATTAGCGTAAGTGCGTATAACCCGAACGGGTAATAATAATAATAATATAATCCGCCAATTTTCTGATTGTGGTGCAAAGTAATTGTAGGGGAACAGCAAAATGAATCGAGTAAGTTTTAAAATCTTTACTGTATAGTACTTTATTTTGGAACTGGAATATTGGCTACAAAGCAAGAACAATAAGTGAAAATAGAGCGTCAAACGGATTACACTATATTTATTATTATTATTATTTAGCACCACGTCTTACTACCCGTTCGGGTTATAGGCTTTAAGTACCAATTACGCTAATGGATTAGGAATTGGGAAGTTTGAATTAGAGGGAGTGAACCCGCATTTTCGTGGAGGGAGAGTGGAAAACCATTTAGGAAAAACCACCCCCAGTTCACCCGACCGAGGTTCGAACCTCGATCTCCTCCGTCCTCAGCAGTCGAGCTCAACACGACGCGTTAGCCAACTACGCCACCGAGGCGGGTGATTACATTATAAATTCAGTAAATGTTTTTAGTGGATATTTACTGGAGGGAGTGATAAACACGACTCTAGTATATTTATATTTACATAATATCCTGATATTTTTGATTCCTAGCTTGTATATCATCTCTTTAAGATCTAGCATTTATAAAAAAAAAATTAAATAAAAACATGAATAATTTTAGGGGTGTGCGAAATCCACTTTTTCAATTCGAAGCGAACTCGAATCGAATAGATGAAATATTCTTCGAAGGTGAATGAAGTTTGAATAATCTTTTGTTAGTATTTTTCTATACTAATATTATAAAGAGGAAAGATTTGATTTTTTATTTTGTTTGTTTGTAATAGATACACTCAAAAACTACTGGACCGATTTTAAAAATTCTTTCACCAATATAAAGCTACCTTATCAGGAGTAACATAGGCTATATTTTATTTCGAAAATTTAATTTATTCCTCATAAAAATGTCGATAGTTCACTCATATTTTATGGTAGAGTCTTCAATATGTGTGTTGAAAATAAGAATGCTGGGATGGGGGAAGGGTCTAGTACCCTAAAAAATATATTATATTGTAATTTATTAAAGTTCATGTATTGAAATTACTTAGCAAATGTTTTATTGTACTTATTTTTATTAATATTTCATGTTAATCTAATAAATCAAGTTATATTACTACTTAGGATTTTTTCCAAATAAATATGGTTTTATATATAAATGGCAATAAGTGGCCATAAATCATGTATTTTAGCCGTCAATATTTTATCGACGAAGCTTTCGAGTCGGAATTATTTTCCAAGAGAAGTCGAAGCTGACATTTGTTTTGAAGTTTCGAAGCCTAGTTGAAGCTTCTCAAACCCGTAGATAATTTTATATCGTGTTCCTTAAGTTTACCGTTTCAAAATTAAAAATGCCGAAAAAATTGTAGATTTAATCAAAATGCCCCTAAACTCCCAATGATCTTACACTAAGCAAATATGCCCTTTTTTATTACTAGGACTTTATCTTACTACCCATTTTCTTTATATAGGCTTATGTTTTTACTAGGATAATGTGTTGGTGATTAGGAAGGTTAAATTTAGAGGAATTATACCCACATTTGCGTGTAGGGAGTGTGTAAAACCATTTAAGGTAAACCACCCTAATTTCACCCGACCGGGATTGACCCCCTCACCCTCCTCGTCATCGGCAGTGTACTTTACTTTGAGAGTAGTGGCTTGGACCATTAACCATCGAATCGGGCGAGAAAATACTGAAATTGTTAAACAGGGTGTCCAAAGGTTGGGGGAAAAATTGGAAAAACCTGAAAAAAAGTTGAGGAATTTAAAACTACCGGTGAAATTGGGGAAATGTCAGGGAATTGTGTTGTCAGAGTATTTGTGTATTATTTTTTTTTTAGTTTATTTAAAAAATAATTGTTTGTAACAGATTTTGAGTATTTTGATTTTTTCCAAACATGAGTCGGAGAAACTTGCATTTATGGATGAGGAAGGAGCCGGGGGAATTTCATTTCTGAGAAAATGTTGGCAACCCTGTATTTTGTGTATGCAGAGGAAGCTCAAAAGACCCTGGAGGAGTCGATGGCGATGGACGTCGACGAGCGTCAGGACCTGCGGATGGAGCTCTACCGCTCGCACCGCGCTGGTAGCGGCGGGGCCACGATGAGCGCGGGTGGGTGCGGGACGCTCGGCAAGAGGGGCACCCTTTGCCGCAAGTCGCTGCACCAGCCCCCGGGGGGACCCACCATGCTGGGCAAGTCACCTCCGCGGCCCTCGCCCGCCTCGGTGGCGTACCACAGCGACGAGGAGTCCCTCAAGGGGTACGACGAGAACCCCGACGATAGCAGCGTCACCGAGAAACACTCGGAGATTAGTTCCACCGACTCGCAGGTGAGCCAACGCGTCTCTTTAGGTCAGACTTTTTTTTTTGGTTAACCAGTCTCACTACCTGTTTGAATTTTACCCGTATGTATTTTTTATTTTATACAGTCTCCTTTCTTCATCAAATTTACTCCTAGTAGTTTGTTTTTCCTATTACTTTTCTTTAGTTTTATCAATTTCCTTCGTTATAAAATTATCTAGTCATTGGGCCACCTAATTTTTAAACATTCCTCTACTACAGTAGTCCCGCGGCTTCTTTGGTGCTGACTGACAGCTGACTTCTGACAGTCAACATTTAGGTATATACCTAAATTTTGACTGTCAGAAGTGACATTGACTGTCAGAAGTGACAACTGCTAAACACATGTTTTTGCATATCATATGGTTCGGCGTAGGGATACATAATTTGGTCTGGTCACTTTTCAAAGCTGTCAGTCAGCACCAAAGAAACCATGGGACTACTGTACCTTGTATTATTCGATTCGACTTTGTTTCAAATTGACAAGAGGGATCTTTGTATTCTATTGTTTA
Source organism: Timema californicum (assembly GCA_902141385.1). NCBI lineage: Eukaryota > Metazoa > Arthropoda > Insecta > Phasmatodea > Timematidae > Timema > Timema californicum. Next base: position 1,841 of record CABFOW010007652.1, on the reverse strand, counting down.
AGAATCTCACAAGGCCGACGGCAATCGTTGAGAATGTATAGTAATTATGATTATTTTTTTTTCCCTCTCTCTTCCTTTTGAAGGCGTCCGAGAGTGAGAACGACAGCGAACGCTCCGACCCCCACTCCTTCGTGAACCACTACGCCAACATCAACGACTCTCTCAGGCAGTCCTGGGAGAAACAAAAGCCCGTGCGGAACTACTCGAGCTACACGGACTCTGAGCCCGAGGGGAGCGCCGTGATGAGTCTCAACGGCGGGCAGATCATCATGAACAATATGGCGCGCTCGCGGGCGCCGCTCCCTGGTTTCTCTTCTTTCGTATGATGGCCCGACTCTCGCGCGCGTGTGATATGTTTCCTATTTGCGAGAATTCTTGTCGAGATGTAAAGACGTGAATTCTAATAAACAGGGTGTCTTTCGAAGTTTGAGAGAATCACCGACTACCCTCGCTGTCCCTGTGGGGGGTCAATCAGTTTGGGGACTTCAAGTGGAGCGGTTTGTGAGTCCACTAAATTAAGGACGTTTGAGGTCTCCCCCCCCCTTTTTTTTTTTAGTTGACGATACTAAAGTGATAGTTCAAAGCGCTGATTTCCACTCCTGTGATGCTCCGTGGGGTTACTTACCGTAGGTCTCCCGAGTGGGACGAAGAAACAAGTGATTTGAGAGTTCACTCGAGTTAAGAGGTCCAAGGTGTCGATAGCCCAAGTAGTCGTTTTGTGGCTGAGAACACTAGAGTGTAACCCGCTCAGGGTCTCTGTGGTAAGATACTACCTTTAGAAAGCTGGATTACACTTCCCGGGGCTACTGTTGGGGCACCGGCTTTCCGAGAATATCGCCGAGAGATGTTACCCGTTGGAGGGAAAAGGTTGTTAGGAGCCATCTACAATCGGCTCCGAGTTGTAATCGAGCACTTGTGTTAAGTGGTCGAAAACATTTGGTGTCGATTAAGTTACAGGCACTTACTAATTTCCTACGAGGGAATCTTGGTTTTTTGAGACTTTTTTTTTTTCCCTGAGAGGAAGTCAAAACTAGATTCCTTGATACTTAACGAAATAATTTCCAAGACTCAAATAACTCGATTCTTAACTCTTTAAAAATTCCCAGTTATTGAAAGTTTAAGGCACAGAAACGAAATGCTAAGAAATTTTTAAAACGTTTTATCTTGAGCATTTTTGCCGGTAAAATTTAATAATTTATCGAACGATATATTTGTGATCTTGTGTAAATCAATTATGGCTGTTTTGTTTATATATTAAATACAAATTTTATATATCAATTTTTGCAAATACATTACAGTGCATATAAAAATAAATAACATGATTTCAATGAAAGGTTGGGTGCATGGAAAAAATATTAAAATTGTAAATATTGAAACTTCGAGGTTAAAATATAATAATCTTAATCGTAACTGATTTTAAATTAAATCCAAATTCAGCCAAAACACCATATTTTATATAGTCTTTAATCAGTGAATTAAATAAAGTAACAAAGGTTTGACGAGCACAAAATAAAATGCGGAATCAAATTTATTCATTTAGTGCCTGAAACTTTGCAATTTCCACTAAGATCGAGTTATTCATGGGCCGGATAAAACAATCGTTCATTTAAAAACTTTTGGAACCATTTGATGTCACCTGTTTGTACTTGGGGTTGTGTGATTATCCATTTTTCACTAGAGATCAAGTTTTAATAATGCTCAGATAACAATCTACTAAATGTTAATTTAAAACTTAACCTAATGACACTTTTTGTGTATTTTAAATTATTATTATTAGCACCGTGTCTTACTACCCGTTCGGGTTATACGCACTTACGCTAATGTGTAATGGTAGGGTGATT